>JABCKB010000599.1:0-24720 GCA_013184455.1 Fusarium continuum | reverse complement strand
GGGGGGGGGGGGGGGGGGGGGGGGGGGGGGGGGGGGTGGCGGTGGTGGTTTTTTTTTTTTTTTTTGGCGGTCTTGAGGACAGCTTGGAGGATCATCTGGAGAGAGCTTTGGCCTGGTGGGTGAGGCTGGTTCGTTGACGTTGGTGGTTGGGTGTGGCTGTGCAGATGGTTAGCCACAGCTGGTAGCAAAGGTACTTTTAGAGGATGTAGAAAGTCGGGAGGAATGCAGCAGATATGGTTTTTAGTGTAGCTGCAGCAATTTACTTGTTCTATTTGGTTTTTACTATTTCAAAACAGTGATAAAACACTCTGCCATCTACTGGGTAAAATGCTAATGCAGGTAGATAAGAATAAAGTCCCTGCATTACTCCGAAAAGCTATCTTAAATGCTAAGAACTGTCCTAGAAAGTTCGAAAACATCTAAGACACGATGTGATCTAAAAGGCATCTAAGTTATGCTTTTGGTTTCTTACTTAAACTCCTAGCTATTCTGAGTATTATCTAGGTAGTCAATAGTTAGTTACAATTCACAGATTTTATTGCAACCTCCCTATCAATCCGCAAGGAACATTGTTTGCTGTTGCGGGAATGTTTAGATACACAAGAAAAAAGGCAAATGCATTTAATAGAAGTAAAAACTACCAAATGGCCATCTGAAAGAGCTTATCATCACCATTGGGAAAACCCTGTAGGAAAACCAATGTTGAAGGCCGTCAACTAAGCTACCACACCAACACAACCTGACTTAATATCACTGAGAGTACACGATTGTAATCACACCACGCAACCCTAGGAAATCGACAATTCTTTGGTGCAGACTTTGGCTTCATGCAGTAGTGGCCAAGAATACATTTCACATTCGTTGCAAGCCAATCCACCGGGGCAGAGAGACAATCAAACAATGGCTCGCAGAGCATTCTTCTGCCTCTCACTCAAATCTCGATCATGAATATGGAAGCAGGATCCAAAATTAGCCTCAAGAGGTCATTTATGTAAGATGCCGAAGCTGTTGCAAGGCCTGCGGTTTTCCAAATAGTCGAAGGGCGATGTACAGGAGGGCGCCTAGGAACATGGTTGAATGACAACCATCCACCTATCAAGTAGGATACAAGAATGAAATTAGCTCGATGATTTAAATAGCGGCAAAAGAGAACGGCGATGGGTTTTGGCTTTTGGCCTGCCCAGCTGCTTCGAGGCCGTGGTTGAATCCTGTACAAATTCACTATCTCCTATCTCCTGACTCGCTTTACTTCTGACGCTTGACTGCCGTCCCCGCCGCATGCGCATTTTCGGCAAACTGCTTGAAACCGCCTGCCAACTCATCATAGTCCTTCAGTATAACTTCTATTCTCTGGTTGATCTCTTCTGCCTCTGCCGGCCATTGATCTCCCTTGTTTGGGTCAAAGGTCTCTGGCAAAAGCTTTGTTGCGTCGTGGACTGCTTTCATGAGTTCTTCGTAGTGGCAGGTTCGAAGTTTGGCCTGTCTACTGTGAGTAGATTGCTCCACGTCTGTTACCTAGACAGACTACAAAGTGAATGGAGTTACCTGTGCTATCCTTGCGTAGTTGGCCGTAAAGCGCATCGCTTCAAAAGCGAATGTGCCGTGCAGGGCGTTGTTAAAATCCCTCGCCACTGAGGTGCCGGTCGTGGCCCGACCCGTCTTGTTTGAGCTCGCCATAGGTACTATGAGAGCAAGAGAGAAAGGGAAGGGAAGCAAGTTCAGTCAGGACCATCAAGGCAGTTTTGGGGTGGCGTAATTCCACTTGGAACAGATGTTTCTACGCGGTTGACCGTCTCACCCACCCGTTGATTCAGCCCCACGAGGCGTACTAGTGAGGCCTCTCCCGAGTTTGAGGCCGAAGTTTCTGAATATTCTATTGACGAAATTATTTGATTTTTAATTTTCAATTTTTTTTTTATTTTAAGAAACCAATCATCTGTTGAAATGCTCTCGCTCAACGTACTGGTACAAGAATAGGAGTTTTGAGAAATACCATACTCTGTACCAAGTAAATAAATGAGCCTGTTATCAAAACTCTTTGCACGTGATAATATTATGCAGCCCGCGCACCTTCTTATCGCTGCCTGATTCTGGCCCTATAAAACTAAGCCAATGACCTTATTCTCGTGACGTTGCACAACTGGGAAGGTTGTAGCATCTATCATAGGACAGAAGTTAAATTTAGCTTCATTTATAACATCATGGGCTTCTGCCGAATATGCTCTAGTCTTGATCTCGCGTCTATCATGCGGATCAACATTGGTGATCATTATCGACTCACAGAAGGATATGCAGGATACAGCGACCTTTTCAGGTACACTCCATATAATATTGGGGTGAGCCACCCCGGAGAGTCTCTGGCTTCATACCACGAGAAGCTGCAAGATTTACGCAAGAACTCCGAGACATGTGATCTTTGTCGACTTCTACAGCGCAGTATCACCACCACGGTCAGTGTGCTGGAGAAGACGGACCAGAAATTGCGGTTGGCGTCCTACAGCTTATTTCTATGCGGACAAAAAAACGGACAAGGGCTACAGGTCCTTGCGTATGACAAAACCCAACAGAGTTGGCGGATTACCTGTTGGCTCCTGGGCGGTATTGGCTTCTCTGTTGAACAAGGTAAAATCATCATCATCAGGTTATGGCTCCAAGTCCTCGGTTCACCTACTTCCTCCATTTAACTGACGTCGAGAACAGATAGTCCGTTAGCTGCAATCATCTGCGACCACAAAGCCCTAACACCACCACGATCAAAAGAGAGCATTGAAAGAATAAAAGGGTGGCTGTTAGAATGCTCGTCTCTACATGGCCACCGCCGTACGTCAACTTTACAGCCAAGCAGGATACTCAAATATCATCAAGACACGCAGAAAGTCGTTTTGTGTACCTCTATTCCACCAGGCGCACAATACGCCGCCCTCAGCCATTGCTGGGGCTCGGTGCAGCCTCTTACGTTAGAGTCCAAGACGGCTCATCAACTCCATGACGGAATTCCGATTGGGGACTTTCCGCAGACGTTTCAAGATGCGTTTTGGCTGGTTCGACAACTGCAGATTCCCTATCTCTGGATTGATAGCCTCTGCATATTTCAGGACAGTCACGAGGACTGGATACACGAATCGTCCCGAATGTGTGATGTATATGGCAACGCATATCTCACCATTGCTGCCACAAAAGCCAAGAACTGCTTCGAAGGTTTCTTGGAGCCGAGGCCGAGTCCTACAGAAACGAACATCCCCTTCCAAGCCGACGACATATCTGGCCAGGTTTCCGCCTTTCTTCTGCCCAACAGACTCGCAGCGGACTCTGACCGCGTTTTCAACCTGGAAGACGATCCGTTATCAAAGCGTGCCTGGGCCCTACAAGAGCGCTATCTATCGCCTCGCACGCTGCATTTTGCGCACTCTCAGACATATTTCGAGTGTGAATCGTGTTTTGTTGCGCAAGATGGTCGCTACGCACGCGAACGTCCTTTCAATGGACAGTATGCCATACCTCGGGACCCTATTCGACCAGATAAAGAGCAGCTTATGCAAACTTGGCGGTACATCGTTATGCGGTACAGCCGGCGGAATTTGACGGTGGAGACCGATAAACTTCCAGCGATAGCCGGTCTAGCAGCTCGGCTGGCCGCCGGTAGTTCATTGCAACATGAGCCAGACAATGTGTATGTCGCTGGAATATGGAAGAATGATCTCCTCAGAGATATGTGCTGGACGGTCGACAATCAATATCCCCATGCTAGTGCCCCAAGCACATACATAGCTCCGAGCTGGTCTTGGGCTTCTGTCAGGTCCCCCGTTGACTACGAGGTTGAATGGGTTAAATGGGCCGATAAAACAACGAGTCTTGCAATCGTTCAAGATGTTGGAGTCGATCTCGAAAGCGTCAAGAATCCATATGGAAAAGTGACGGGAGGCTGGGCACAAATGTCCGTCATCAAGATGCGACCATATGGAAAAGAGGGGAAGAATTTCCTATGGTTTCAGGAGGGTGAGGCTCGCTTCCGTATATCGGTGGAATGGGACTCTCCAAGATATAATCTACCAGACTGCGACTGTTTAGAGGACTTTATCGACAGAAAGCTAGAGTTGATCGCCGTACCCCTAGGTCTGGTAACAAGACTCACCAGCTCGTCATTAAACCCGAGGATTCTAGTTGGACCATTCTTCCTGATTTTGATTCCAGCGCCGCTAGGTTCAATTTCAACTGATGGACGATCGTGCTTCCAAAGAGTTGGCGCTGGAGTGACAATGAGGTCTACTTCAATAAGCGAAGGGCTGAATGAGGCTGGAGTTAGAAGGGTGGTACAGGAGAGGTTTTTGAGGAACAAGAAGCAAGACAGGTTAGAGGAGATCACCATAGTATGAGGCCTTAATAACCAGCAAGTATTTGGGAAATAACTTGATTCAGTCGTTACGTTTTGGTTTATTCTGTCAAGGGTGTCTACTTGATTTACTTGCCATGTAAATCTAGTCGCAGACATCAAAAGCTGGATATCTGCGCTACATATGTGTATTGTAAAACTGAAAACCACACTGTTTCTGACGCAGGACGGATCCTTGCGTTTAATTCTATGCCATTTTCCTGTTTGCCAAGGATTCACTAAGATTGCACCTACGGAGGAAGCCGTGAAACGAATATTAACGAGCACCTCATGGCTGGTTGTTCGTGCATTCTCGGGCACAGCCAGCATAAGCACCTATCAGATTGGAGTAAGCATGCGCTCGGCTGAGTTTCGAGGCGTGTGACGTGTCTTGCATTTTCATAGAGCCTGATATATTTTTCGCAATACAGCCTCACTTCCCCTCTTCAACCTACTCTCGCCAGTACGTCCTCATTCTGTTGATGTTGGTTCAAGATGGAGGGACTCGGCGTCGCTGCCAACGTTATTGCTGTCGTTGATATCTCGGTCAAAGTCTTGCAAGTGTGCTCTCAGTACGCTAAAGAGGTAAAAGACGCCAAACGAGACATCCAAGAGTTTCAAGAAGAGGTGGCAACATTGCGCAGTACCGCGGAAAAAGTGCAGAGACTCATAGACGACCCCCAAGCCGCAAAGCTCAAAGCCTCGCAAGGTCTTAACAACAACATCAAAGATAGCCTCCAGCTTCTGAAGGAGTTAGAAAAAACACTACAGGACCCGCTGAAAGATGGATTTAGGAGGCGTTTGGGTCTCAGGTCGCTGAAATGGCCGTTTCAGAGCGGAGAGGTTGAGAGAATTATTCAACGCATTAGACGATGCTCAAACTCAATATCGCTAGCACTGCAGGTAGATGGAACGTAAGTTTTTCTTCGATATAATGTTAAAGCTTGCTGATGACCTCGTAGTACTGCGTGGCTCGACGTCGATTCCAAGTTGGACGAAATAGACACCAAAATAGTTATGACGGCACTCCCGGATGCATCTGGTGCTGCCTACAACTCCTACGCAGAAGAGCACAACAGCACATGCCTCCAGAGTACTCGTTCTGAGCTTCTACAAGGAATAGATGACTGGATCCATGACGATCGAGGCCAGACCATCTTCTGGTTGAAGGGAATGGCTGGTACTGGCAAATCCACAATTGCTCTCACTATGGCCTCGAAATGGGACAATGGCGGCCATCTTGGCGCAAGCTTCTTCTTCAAGAGAGGTGGAGGCGATCGAGGAAGTCTTTCTCGTTTCTATACGACAATAGCCCGTCAGCTTGCCTTGTCGGTCCCAGGCCTTGCTTCACACATCAAGGCTGCCATTGACAAGGATCCTTCGATCACAGGCAAAGTGGCTGCGGAGCAGTTTGACAAGCTTATACTGCAGCCCATCCTGCACTTGGGAACTACCAGCAGATCTGTCGTGGCTATTGTCATTGACGCCTTGGACGAATGCGACGGAGACGATGGCGTCAGGAGATTGATCAACCTCTTCACACGTTCCAAGGATGTCTTGAATGTTCTGGCTGGAAACTCTCAGCCTTATTGGGCGGCCTGCGGAGAGTTTCCATATGATAACTATCTTGCAATCCATCACCAAGGTATGATTTTCCGTGTTTCTCTTGAACGCACAACACACATTTAACAATGATCCAGGGCGGCTCATGCGAAAGGCTTAAAAAGTTGCTAGGGGAAACTCACCGTTTTGTTCAATTAAACTCTGCAATCATTGACCTACATCCTCTCCAATTGTATTCTTCATTGCTATACACCGCCCCATCGAACAGCCTGATGCACGCCCTCTTTTCCAACCAGCCGCAGTGGATATCGCGACGTCCTGGGCCATAACGACTTGGGATCAACGCCAGCTTTTCTTGGAAGGCCACGATGACACAGTAGTTGGAGCCTCGTTCTCGCTAGACAACTCTCGCCTAGTGTCTGCGTCCCAGGATGGAACCATACGGGTGTGGCTTCTTAATACGGGCGAATGCATTCGTGTAATTCGCACCAACTCGACGCTACAGCAGTTCGAACGAGAAGGCATCAGGTTCTCTAGCAATATAGATTGGATAGCGATCCGCACTATTCCGGGTGATCGTATTGGAAATAAATGTCTACAACCCCGGCGTGCAGACACAGGAGAGTTTACTGGATGGTATGCTGTAGCTCAGTTACTGAGTTACCTCATCCAACATTTCAAATGCCACCAAACTCAGAAATCATTGCTTTCACGGATATTTCGTACTAAGTAGTTGATCTTGGTTTACGAGTAATGGATCATCCGCGATATGTCGAGCGGGCAGCTCTTGCACGCTTGAAGCCAAGACTCATTCCACAACGCATCGCTCTTAACCCTGAGGCCTTTCTGTTATCTACCAGCTTTGGCGACGTTAGAATCGACAGTTTCCACAGGCCAGAAGACCTCTTAGTCAATTTCGACCACCTCGATCGAACAGGATACGGAATCAGCGACGACATGTCTTGGCTGTTGTGGAACAACAGCAAAATTTTCCGGTTACCACCAGAATTGCGGCCAAACCATACAGCAGTTGAAATCTCTGGTTCGACAGTAATGATTGGAACGTCATCTGGAAAGGTTCTGTTCTTCACTTTCGCTGCTGAAGAGTTGCTGCGGAGTGCACCATCTTTTACCAGTCAGGGCCTTGCAGTGTAACTAGTCTTGAACTCTGTGCTTAAACTTACTAGGGAGAATGATAGCTACAGGAGCCATTTTGTTTAGCTACAGCCCTTACTAATAGCAAGGTTTATACACCAACCAACATTCATTCGGAGGCTATATTGTATGAACATTTCCCCTCCTTGTCTTCAGAGCGATTGGCAATGTTCAGCCCTGATTGGTTCAGAACATAACAAGTAAGATAGGCCCACTTCTAGACGTAAGGTCTGCAAAAAGAGGAGATTAAAGGATAGTTAAAGCGACCACGCCAGGAGTCGAACCTGGAATCTCTAGAGTATTGAGAAGATCAGGACCGAAATCTAGCGCCTTAGCCATTAGGCCACGCGGCCTAACCAATTGATATAAGACATCTACTCTATTTTGCCCTCAGTTCCTCGTTTCCTACTCAACCACGTATTGCTACACTCAGGGTATTTACATTGACATGGAGAACTTCACGTCGATGCCCTGAGATTAGGATCCTTTTGTTAACTCTGATCACATTCAACATTCAGGGGAGTCTCTGATAATGCGTTACACCCAGGAAAACACGCTTGGTCTCTAGGAGGAAATACCAAGATAGTTATCAAACACCTGGTAAGCCACTGTCAAACCAAGCAGAACCCCGTTCTTGGGGGAAAGGATTTGTTGGTGATTTACACGGTGATGCTTTATTCACCCGCCAGGAAACGGAATGTTAGGCAAAACAACAACAATCCCCTGGTGCCAACACTGAGCAAGCGTAGAGACCACAACCACGGAGGTTTTGGTCACGGTCTTCCTCTGGTTTACCGCTTAACCTCTTTTCTTATCTCTTGGTGCTTTCACAATGTTCCGCCATCCATCTGATACTTGCGAGGTGTCTAATGACTAAATAGCCTTCGTTTCTGCCTTGTTCTGATTGATTGTAGAATAGTTCACCTCGGCTGCTACCAGAGATGAAGCACTTGTATGTTCACTGGCAGGGTACCTTTCCGCAGTGTAGTGATCGAGCTGAACCTTGTTAGACAAACTTTAGAGTACAGTGTGAAACTTACCCAGCGCATAACAAATAACCAGGCTGCCAGGGCAGCGCTGACACAAAGCATTGCAACATATCCATTCCTCCAGTAAGGAGCGTCGTCAGCCGGATACAGCACAATGCCCCAGAATGTCCACAGCAGCCCGTCACTGGCTGCCATCGAAGCCAATGTTACGCTTCGCGCAGCATCGTCTGCGGTCCTCGCAAGGATGTTGCTCGACCAGCCGTACAGCAGCGGGTTGATTCCGTAGGCCGAAGCCGAGAGATACAGGGCTGTGAGATTACCAGCTACTGACATTCCAGGAATTAAGAGCACGATGGTGCAGACGACCTGAGCCATGCAGAGCAGAAAACCAAGTGACATGCGCCGATTGTATCGATCCATGAAGAAGGATACGGCAAGCTCAGCCACGATGCCAACTGCATGAGTGGGAATAGGCAGTGTGTTGACTTCAGATTGAGAGAAGCCATCGATGTCCTTGCGGAACTTTAGGTAGAGAAGCATGAGCCCCTGGACGACGTAGGATTGTAGCGCCGAGGAGAGAACTGAGAAAATACAGCAAACGTACCTGCGAATTCCTATCAGTATTTTGTGAGTGGTTGTCTTGGATCACTTACAGCAAAGGGTGGCCCATGACTCTTTTGACAAGACTCCAAGCTTGAATACTGTGGCCATCCTCTCTCTTGGGCGGTAGGCGATCGAGTGCAAGCTGCCGTTCCTTCTCGCTCAGATAAGGAGCCTCAGTGTATTCTGGAACATCTGGAAAGTAGTAAAAGCCAAAGACAGCAACTGGCAGGGTGATGATGCCATCGATCAGAAAGACCCATTGCCAACCTTCGAGCCCAGCATGACCGTCCATCGATTCATGAATGGCAGCCATCATGGCCCCGGCAAACATCTTCCCGACTTGGCCCGCGACCGTGAACATGGCGGTTCGCTTAGCCATCTCGTTGGACTTGCTGTCAAGTGTCAGCATAGCTCAAGTACCGAACCAGGGAAGACTTACTACCACGAGCCCATGATGTAGATAGAGCCAGCGTAGGTGCTAGCCTCAGCGAGACCCATCAAAAAGCGAACGGCACAGAGTTGAGCGTATGTCTTGCAGGCAGCACTCGCCATTGTAAGGCCGGCCCAAACGACGACCATGGATGAAAGCCATATCCGAGGCCGGATCTTGTGGATGATGATGCTGCTGGGTATTTGACCAACCAGCATACTGCATGAGAAACGTCAGTTTTTTCATGGTTAACAAAGGATCCGCTGAATATTACGCACCCTGCTGAGGCCATGGAAAGGAGGACATTGTACTGGTTGCCACTCAGGTCGAGGGCTTCTTTGAGTCCTGCTACCTGTTTACAATCACATTAGAGACGCATTGCAGTGTACCTACGATCCTGCTTACGTATGCATTGGCAAAGGCTTGTCTGTCTAGTACCTCAGTGTCAGTTGGGGTGCTAAGGGCTGTGCTGGAAGCGACTTAACTTACCGAGATGATTGAAAAAGAAGCTAAAACAGCAAAATGTCTGTCGATCAGTCCTATACGCAAAAAACAGTCATGTGTGTCATACAAGAATGAAGAAATCTTGTATGATTAGCAGAGGTATTTTTTCAAAGGCTAGGGCAACAAACCGAGTTTTCGAATCAACCTCTTCTCCTCTTTACTGGTATTGCCCCAAAGACAGTCGACCACTGCAGATGCAAGTTAGCGATAAAAGCCGCGAGACATGCATAAGATGGCAGAGATTTACTTGTTTCCTTGACTCAACCTCGTCTGAAAAGATGCTCAAGGTTTGAAGAAATCACAAAGTGTGTATCAGATAGTAGATTCTCTTGTTAATAATCCCGCGGGTTTTATTGGGTCAATTCTTTGCTTGTGGAGGAGCCATCAAGGTTCTTGATTGATCAGTCCTTTACCCTTTGGAGGTAATGCTAAGAGCTAACTAGATAAGGCTCTGATTCTTGTCTTGATAAGATTGATAAGATTGTTGTGTAACGTAGTAACGTAGTAGACAACGCCACTTGAACCTTGACCAGAAAAACAAAGACAAGATACCCAGCCAATCACATGTCCAATCTTTTCAAGCAACACAGAGAAACTATACCGAGTTCTCGGATACGCCTCAGTTACACAGCCCCAACTCTAGCTCCGTCGAATTCGGCCCCGGAACCGCCGTCCCCCTCGTCCTCGTCCTCCTCCGCTCTCACACTTGAAACACTTCGCCTCGTAGTACGTATACCCTCCTTCCACGTGGTACATGAAGTCGCTGTCGGGATACAGCTTGCAGGTACCCTCGTCTCCTCGTATCAGGGGGGTTGTGAAGCTGATGAGCTTGCAATCGAAGCCGTCGTAGTCGTGGCAGAGCTGGGCGCATTCTTCCAGCGATGCGGTGTTGGTACTGTATTTTTTGCCGTCCTTTTCTATTCCTTTCAAGGCGCAGTCTTTGTCCGGGTCGCTCAAGCGATAGTGTTCGTAGCATGATGTGTCGGTTGTGGTGCTAGGCTCGTCGGGCTTGCACGCGGCTCCGTGGACGCCTGAAGCTGCCAGTGCCACGACGGCAACGGCGAGTGCTTTGGTAGAAGGCATTTTGAGTTCTGTAGCCTCTCAGTAGAAAAGTGTTGCAGAAACAATTCAAGATGGAGATTCAGGGGAGAACTGGGCTTTTATAAGTGTGAACACCCCAGAGCTAAAGTCAATAGCCCCAGGGCTACCAATACGCCACGTTTGATAGTTCCGTATTATTAGATTACGCTCTGGCCTGAAACTACGTCTTCTCGGGAGATTACAACATAAGAAACGACTGAAGGTTTAGAGAAACTTTACTTGAAGAAGCCAAACTCTCACTAAGATCTAATACCCAACATCAACAGTATCCATATGACAAAACTTGATCAGGTATATGAGCCCGCTGTCTCTCGTATTTCCATCATCATGGGGTCAGGAAGTCCTTTCGTCGCTCCCACATTTTGTCAATACCAGTCACTGTCTCAGAGTAGTATCGAACTGATCTCGTTGAGAGCAATGCCTAGCATATGGACCCCGATTTCGCCCAGTCCAATACATCTTCTGGTTGCGCCACGCTAGATTAAGAATCATATCAGAACACTCCTATACAATAGCCCACTAAAACTGAAAATCCGTCCACAATTCTCTTTAAATGCTTTTCAACATGTCTTCAACTACAGTCAGCTGAATAGCTGGTCACAGTGGAGTTTCGTAAGAACACACCGGATAACGGCGCTGGTAATGCCAACGGAAAATGCAGCAACCCTACCAATGTACAGAAGTTGACGATGCACGGTGATATTGACCGGGGGTGGTGTTAGCATTGAGGCCTTTACTTCCTCTCCACAACCCTGCATAAAGCAGAGTAAGCAGTGAGAAAAGGTGTTGTCCAAGAACAACTAGTTTTTCATCAGCTATGAACCGAAGAAAGGGCGTCAAATGCCGTAGACAACGCCGCAAGCATTCTTCAAGAGTCTGGAATATCGTCAGTCGGGCGCTGTCCAGCGCCATCACATTGCAGCCAGAGGCCACCGTCACTGCAAGCGAGGTTAGTAGCCAAATCGAGTGATAAATCGTCCATTTGTAGGCCACTAGGCCGTAATCTTCATGAATGTCGATGCAAGGCAAACATGAGCAATATGCCAGCCACTGTGCCAGAACCAGGCCAACCTCCATCCATGTCATCACGGCGTTACTATACACATGCAGAAATGGGAATAACAAAACGAGAAGACCATGCGTCTTCGTTGCCACCTGGTCGTCGTCGGGACCTTCCGTCTAGATATCCATGCTTCGTAACCGCAAAAACTCCAGCATCAACATCAAATAATATGCACAACCGATGGGTATCAATGTGAGTGATCAGCTTGATCATCAGGCAAGGGATCAAGAAGAGCAAGGTCCAATATGCCTCTCGTGCACGTGTCGAAGAAAGTCTCGCTGCATTCTGAAAGACGAGTAGTCGCCTTGAAGAATCACCTCAAGAATGTTGCCCTTGTTTGGATTTCGGGCAATCTCAGTCATCCTGTCACGTAAAAGGTAAAACGCATCCTTGAAGCGGGCCAAGATAGCTGTGGTGTTGGATGATCCGCCAGAAATGTCGTTGCCCGGATTGTTGGGGTCGATGATGGAAAGACGGTCGTAGTTCTTGTATGTAAGGCTTCTGACATCGGACTAAGACGGTTAGTAAAGATTGAGATTGTCTATAATTGAGACTCACCTTTCGGATGTACCCAGCTGGCCTAGTCAGAGAGATGGCGTTCGTCTCGTAGCGAAAGTCGCGGCCGTAGAGGTCGAAAAACTCAAGGAGCATCTCACCGAGGTGGTGTTCGGGGACAAGGCTTCGACTCTGGACCTGTGGCATGAGCTGCAACATGCTGACAACCAAGCAAATCACTGAAAAACCACCGATTCCTCCATTCACAGGTTCATTTAGACCGCGCATGAGAAGGAAATGTTTGATGACAGTCACGAGGATTGGCATAGCGGGATATTGGTCCCTCCATTGCAAGAAAGTGTCGATGGCGCCGACGCCACCCAAGTTCTCAAACGACACGTCAACCTTGAGGCCAGTTTGCTTGTCAACAAACTTTACTAACGGAACTCTAGCGTGGGCGATAACCTCGATAGAGTGTTGGTCAGCCACCTGTTGACTGGTAAGAAACTTTTGGAACTTGTAAAGCCAGCTCTTGGCCGAAAGGTACGTTGGGGGACCGCCCCGCATGAAGCTTGCTGAGCAGACAACCAAGTCCATGTCTGCGGTTGGGAGGTACAGGCCGGACATGAAGGAACCGAATGGATGAACTGAGGCACTGGCAAAGTTGCGTCCATCGCGTCGCATGGCCTTGCGAAGGTTTTCGACGAGGTTATCCCGGATTCGCTGCTCGAAATCGCGGGGTTTGACGTATTCGTAGAAGTCAACAATCTCCTTGTGCAGTCTGTCTAAGTTAGCTCAGCTCTTTGTAGAGAAGCGGAGGAAAGCTGGGGCGACAGAGTCGCGGGCCAACAACGATAAGGAGTTACAGCTGGGAGATGGCGCAAACTTACCGAAATGCCATGTTTGTGGTGGCAGAATGATCGACAGTGTCCCAAGGGCACGGGTCCTCGGTTGCCTTTGGTTGCCAACTAGGTAAAAGGACGCCCTTGGCAGGTTTGGTAGTCACCTTTTTCAACTGGCCATAATCGGGAGGCTTGATCTCGTCGTCGGCGGTGCGTTTGCGAGATCCGAGGGAGTTGGTCGCGTTTGGTCGAGGCACGTCCAACGTTCCATTGGCAGGCACCTGCGGCTTATCCAGAAGGTGATGGGAATCAGCTCTAGGTCCAGTGGGCGCGTTTGGAGGTGGTGGCGGCGGTGGTTCGCGCGGAGGAGGTGGTGGCGCTTCTTCTTCGCTGCTCTCTTCATCCTCGGTGAGGTCGAACGAGATGAAGTCTTCAGCCTCAGTCGAGGCAGCCAGTTTGTCCGTCTGATCCTCGAGACGCGCCTTCTGAATAAGCTTGACTATATCCCTCTTCTTGCGCGTGCTCTCATCAGGGCACGGGAGAGCCGTGTAGGGATCTGGGTTCGACCACTTAGGTGCGGCATCACCAGAGCCAGAGCCGTCCGCAGTTTTGGCTCGCTTCTTTGAAGGGCCTTCGGTCTCGGAGGATGAAGAGATGTCCATCTCAAGCTCGTCATCGTCCGATAGCTGATCGATGTCGCGGAACTTGATGGTGCCATCTTCACCCAGGCGCTCCTCTGGCAAGTTTGCTGTCGCTCCGGACACTAGAGCGCGTTCGGAGGGATGAGGAGGGGGCTGCCATCGTCTTCCTCCTCTGCCCCGACCTCGGCCGCGACCATCACGGCGTGGGCCCCTCCGATCCGATGGACCGCGATAGTCGACAGGAAATTCTGGGATTCCAGCAGGCTTGTCTACACGGAACGTGAAATCGCCCTGAGGCAAGCGCGGACGATACGAGTCGGTCTGGCGATAATCATCGCGAGGAGGCGGTGGTCGGGGGGGTAGATCGTGCCTGTCGCCAGGGCGATAGTTATCGGATTCCGGACGGTAGGAGCGATCTCTGTCATTATTTCGAGAGCGTTTGTCTGGCCGCGAGTTGCGCGGTTTATTCCGCGGAGGCATGGCGTGAGTTCTTTGACGCGGTGAATTGGTCTTTGTGCGGTGGATGAAACGATGATGTCGCGAAGAAAAAAAGAACCTTCCTTGCGAACCTAGTTGGCCCGCGCTAAGCTAAATTTGGCGAGAGGCGATCGCGCGGGCTCGTTTGTCAGCGTGGTACGTCACTGATCTGCTGGGCTACCCTAGACAAGGCAGAAGCACAATATGACTTTTTGAGTGACATTTCTTATTGGTTACTGATTGACTGGCTTCCGGCCTGTATATTCAAGTTTAATTACATTACACCCCCTTTTGGATTGTATTTCGTCTTGATTTCTCGTTGATCTATCGGTTGCAGTAAATGTGTCTTTTAAGCCCTAGGCGCACCCTCAGGATCGTAAGCTGAGACCTCTATCTCAGCTTTCATTTCAGGCGCCCCCAACTCCTTGACTCCAATTTGAGTCCAGATGACTTTGTGGTTCGGCATCCACTTCTTGTAGTTCTCCGCCATTCTCTGGCTAACTTCGGGAGTGATTGAAGTGTGGTACGAGTTGACCCTAAAGACCTGCTCCCAGCCCTTTCCGCCGCCTGACTTGAGGGTCTTGTCAACGTTGTGGAAGGCCTGGTCAATTTGCTCCAGGTCGGTCTCGGGGAATTTGAGTTCGCCGTTCTCAAGAGTCCATCCGCCTGAGATTACAAGTTAGTTTGTTGAGATATAGAAAGATTTGTATTTGGCAACTCACCCTGGCCACTGATTTCGAGTCGGTCACCGACACGGACCGTCTGGTTATAGTTGAGCAAGTTGGTGAGGTACTCGCCAGGGCCCTCGTAGGTGGAATACTTGAGTTGAGACATGATAGTAAAATTGTTAGATTGAAATGACTGTTCTGCCCTCTTGTGTTGGTATGAATGAATTATTGGATCTGATCAAGACTCTACTCCCTCTCTTAAAACCGTGATTGCTCTCAATGCAATCGGCGTCAGAGAAGCATGCGCGATGACATTGATCAGCATAACGTTGAATAACGTTAAATAACGTTAAACAACGTTAGTTCGGTTTAACCTTCTCCCATCTCTGAACAAATCTAATTGCGTCGCTTGGATTCCCTTAGAAGAAGGAAGATCGCCCAAAGGAATAGGGATCCTTCGACCCTCAGGCTGGGCTGTTGGAGGTCCACAGCTGGTGCCAAGACGGTCTAACAAAGAATAGGTCATGACAAATGCCGCAGAAAACGGAAACATTCAGCGCCCGATCAATAGCCTGTTAGTCACTGGGCTTGTCTGGGGCAAGAAACAACCAATGCTGAACACGGAGAATGAATGATCGCCATGATGATTATGCTTAAACAAATGGTCTCGTTCGTTCTCAGCCTTTTCGCCTCAACACCCAAACACAGCCATGGACAGTAGCCTTAATTTGTCATGATTTTACAGTAATCAATTCCAACTCTATAAATCACTCTCTACCGCATTTTGTTTATTGAGCCTTTTTCTCCTTCTCAATTTGGCGTTGGCTTTCGCCTCAGCATTCACCTTCTTAATCGCAGCCCTAGCACCATCTCACTTCTTCCGCTTTCCATCGATTGTGCGCCACATGTATGGGTTATAAACAACGTCCATCAGCATGTTATAGAGGCCATCGTCATTTAATCTGAACCCCCCCACCCGAGGCGCTCACAAACCTGCGCCCAAGCAGCCTCGTTGGCCCATACAAGCCAGTCAGCCTGTCGCACCCAATCAGGTGTTACGCTACCATCCTTGACGATATCGCAGAGCAAATTGTGCTGCCTGTCAACTGTGCGACTTATCTCTGCAGTCGAGTGGAGAGGAGTTGCCATTCCTGACCTGTACGATGGCCATGGAGCAAAGGTCATTCACTGGGAACGCGCCGGTCGCGAATGCGATGGTGCCCATAAAGGCCAGTGAATCTGGGTAATAGAGCGAAAAGACGTTCTGATAGAGCCGAGGGGGTGACATGACGCAGATCTAGTCGACACGAACCATTTCGGCCTTTTCTTTCTTGTAGGATTAACGCTTCGGTTGAGGAGATCGAAGTCACCTTTGTACCCTGTGCACTAAATGATGATATCTGCGTCAAGACATGTGCCGTCGTTGAGCTTGACCTCTCTTGGCCCGGTGACACGCTTTCGGCCCGTGACAGAGAGAACACCGCCCGACTTGAGAAGGTCGATCAGATTGTCCGAAATGATGGACAGGGTGTGTTTGAGGGATGGCGTAGGAGACAGCTTCCACTCTGGCCGGATCTTGAACGCTCGATCTTGCAACATTTTACACGATCTGACGTTGAACTTGGCTATTAAAGACATTCCTTGTCAAAACGGTGCCAATGGGGCAACGGGTCTTGGGCTCCTGAAGCATGGCCATCTCCGGTTGGATAACTTTGGGCTGAGTCACTACCTCCAGAGTAGGAGCCGCATCATGGCTCATCCTGTTTGCGTGACAGCAGGGGCTGGTGTGGCAGGTCTCTCTGTCGTTCACAATTTGCCCGATCAAACACCAAGGAGTACACAGCTATGACTCTACTCACCCCTAGCAGGCGAAATTTCATGTTCCGAAGTCTTAACAGGCTCTGGTTTGTAAGGTAAGCCTGTACAGCAAAAGGTTCGGCAACCTGGATAAAGGCGATATTGGTCGAGCGCTTCTCGGAACTTTCAATCTAGTCGGTCGAGAACATAACACGCTGCCAATAGTGAGGCTGGATTTCGAAAGAAAACGTCCGCGATAGCCACTGTAGCAGTTGACCTGCGTAGCGGCGCCAAGATAATACTCTACATCGTGCACTACATCGCCGCCGGCGGTAATGATGTCAGGACGAACAAGCCAACCTGTAACTATCTTCCAGATGGAATGGCCTATTTATTTGTTCTCAAATCGTGATTCGATCTTGACAATTACTGCAGGATGACACAAAGTTCTTCAGAGTATGGTACATATACTTACTGTGGACCATGCCAGCATCTTGAGAGATCGAGACTTCAGCTAGGGAGACTTCATGTTTGCTAACAATGGACCCAGAAGCTTTGTAAATCCCGGTAACAGAGAATTTCACAGAGGTAAATGCCACGGAACTGATCTCGGATGAACTAAACCCAAATGAGTTGAAGAGCGCCTCGAAGGCGCGGAGGACGTAAGTTGGCCGGGTGTCCACGCCGCTGGTCGACTGGGGAGATTTGCAGAGATAGAAGCCATAGCAATGCATCCAACAGGGTGTCTTTCGTTTTGGAGTAGTTGAAGGGAAGTGAGGACTGATAGGTAAACTGACGAGGAGAGATTGAGGGAGGGACCTTGACCTCTTATTCTGCAAGAAAGCAAGAGACGTGAAGAGAGTTGACAATACTCGTAACATCATGGCATCAGGAAGAAGAAGGCCGCAATCTTGGGGCAAGATTTCTCCACTCCTTTCTGATTGATAGCTTGTAAGCCACTTGCTCGCTGTAATCCACCCCTTGATTGGTGTTCGCTTCCGGCATCAGCTTTTCTTGTCAACGGCAGATATTCATCTGTAGCCAAGACTAGACATCTCGTGCCAAGGATGTTCCCAATCTTCCACTACTCATCAGAAAAAACCGTGTCTACCTTAATGTTACTCTTGCTATCCCTGATGCCACGCTGATACCTGGTTAGAAAAGCATAGATGCGACCTGCGTCGTCGCAGACTTTGAACTGATATCCAAGTTAAACATAGAAATAAAAGGTCGAACATTCAAAATCGATGTAATGCTGTAATCTATGATATCCTTGCATTAAAGGAAGTAAAGCTGCCAAGAAGCAGCCTGGTGACAGCGCGTAGAACGAACCAGAGAAGAACTTGCAAAGGGCTGAGAACGTGTACAGAAGAGGCACAGGCTTGGTTCTGAAGGGAATCAAGCATCATCTACGTCGTGGCCCGCATCTATTAGAGATGGATGATCGGAGCTGGGGGCACTCTCAGCATCGACATCTGTATTCTTTTTTAAAAGATACAGCAGCAGGAGACTCATCAATCTGTTGAGTGATCGTCATTGTAACTGTATTGTGGCGTGTCGGCTGCCGATTCTTGGTCCTGTCCAACTCGAGGCCCCTACCCTCCGATATTTATACAATACAGCCACTTGCCCCCCGTCTTCTAGAATCATGTGTCAACATTCTACTACGACTCATTCTGGATTCTTACTACACCTAACTCGAAGATATTGTGAAAACGCAAGCAAAATCACAAGCTTAAACGTTCTAAAGGGTTACTTTTCATTTCTAGATCAAATTATCGCCGTCGCGGTATTGGGAAGCTGGCCTGAGAGCATCAAAAGTCTTTTCAGTGATTGAGCTCCCTAAATTGGCCTGTTCCAGAAGAAATTGCCCGCTATGGTGGATCAAGTCAGCAGAGAAGCCGGCCATGCCATGATTTTAAGGCCGGGCTGGTTGTGCCAGCCAAGAACAGGCAGCTTGAGTCGGCAGCAAAATGAACGTGATTATTGCATTGACGCTATCTTTCATATTCCAAATATTGACACTTGGATCTCCAAATCGGTCAAGCCAGAATGTGACGTTTGCAGAACCAACCACCTGAGCTATCTCATGACCAGCCAATCACATGACCCGACAGCCCTGTGCTGACCATCCATTCGGGAGTCACGGAGCTAACGTCAACATCAACCATGAGATACCCATAATCCTCTGTCCAGACCGCGTCAAACGCTCCGCAGCTGCAAAGATATGCCCCGGATAATCGAGACCATCAAAGATGGCATCTCGGACTCCACGGCGCGCTGCCAGCGCTGGCTCGATACGCCCAATGGCCGCGGCGTGCTGAAATGCACCGTTGCCTACACCATCGCCAGTCTCGCGACCTTTGTGCCGTTTCTAGCCAACTTTCTTGGCAAACCCGAAGGAAAACATGTTGTCGCTACTATTACCGTTTATTTCCACCCCGCAAGATCTGTTGGGTCCATGATCGAGGCTATTCTCATCGCCATCGTCGCTGTTGCTTACGCTGAGATCATTTCGCTACTGTCCATGGCCACTTCGGTCTTTTTCGGTTCGACAATGCATCTGGTGACTTTATCGCACGTCCTGGTCGTTGTGGTGTTTATCGGTGGCGGGTTTGGCTTCATGGGCTGGGTGAAGCAGAGAATGCTAAACCCTCTCGTCAACGTCGGCAGCACTCTTGCGTCGCTGGCCATCATCGGTGTCGTCACAAAGGAGAACCACGTAATGTCGAACGTATTTTCCAATGAAAAGGTGCTGCAGGTATTCAAGATGCTCGTGATGGGCATCACAACCACGACCGCGGTGAACTTGCTCTTGTGGCGAACCTCCGCTCGCACGTCGCTACGTGAGACAATGAACCGAGTTTCGATTCCCCTTGGAGACATGTTGTATATGATAACCAACAGTTTTCTCAGCGGCTCCGGAGATGGTCTTGTGTCAGATGGATTCACAGCAGCAACTACGCATTACTCAAAATCTTACACTCAGATGATGAAAGATATGAGAGAAGCCAAATTCGAGCATTATTTCCTAGGCCACGAAGATATTTACGAACATGAAAAGTCTGTTGCAAGATCTATGGAGACCTTGGCGCAGGCTCTTGGTGGTTTGAGGAACGCAACAAATACTCAGCTTGAACAGCTAAAACATCCGAAGGAACTCAACTGCAAAACAACGGGGACGAGTACACCAAATACAGCCCGAGAACTATTCGAACAATTCAACGGGTCAATAACCATGTCTATGTCGACCGTACGACAGAATCTCTGCAGAATCCTGCATGAGCCGCAGTTTGGACAGCCTCCTAGCTACGAAATTAACGTGGATGAAGACCTGCGACGGAACTTGATGGATTCACTGAACACCTTCAACACGTCTCGATCAGACGCTTTACAAGGCCTTTATGATCGGATCGAACAGATGGCTTCATCTTCCGAATCCACTCGCGCCAACCTGGAGGAAGTCGCTGCAGCCTGTGGCCACTTCACGTTCAGTCTGCAATCCTTCGGAGAAGACGTACTACACTATCTCGACGTGTTGGATGACTTGGAATACGTGATTCTTCACAAAAATCGAAGCTGGAGATGGCTACTTTGGTGGAAGAGTGGTAACGAAGAAGACCGCAACAAAGCAATCAGACTATTTGAGTCTGCTGAAGCTGATAACCTCATGCACACACGTCAACGGTCCGTCAGTGCTCCAGATGGTTCTGCTGCAGTTCCTACGCCTGTGGACTTTAGGACTTGGTACAATGCACCAGATCTGAACAAGATATTAGCTTGGTTCTGGCGAAATCTCTCTGTGTTTTTCAAGAAGATGGCGCGAGATGATAGTGAGTTTGAGGCTTTCTCTTTTCCATCTCGTTCCATAGCTAATTTGATCTAGTTCAGTTCGGTCTCAAGGTGGGTATTGGTGCCGCTCTGTGGGCTATGCTCGCCTTTCTCGAAGAAACAAGAGAACTGTATAACCAATGGCGTGGTGAATGGGGATTACTCTCATTCATGATCGTCTGCAGTTTCACTGTCGGTGCCTCTAATACTGTTGGCTTAGCTCGTTTCGTCGGAACGCTATTTGGAGCTTTATTTTCTGTCGTCAACTGGAAGATTAGCCACGGATACGCCTTGGCCCTTATCCCTCTCGGCTGGCTCACAAGTTTTATCAATTTTTATCTCATTATACAGCACGGAAAAGCTTCTCTAGGACGTATCAGTCTACTTGCATACAACGTGTCTACACTGTATACATACAGAGTGCAGAGAAAGGCAGATGGAAACGACGCAACCGAAGACGGAGAATTTGAGCAACCTGATATCGTCGAAATTACAAAACACCGAGCCATTGCTGTCACGGCAGGTATCATCTGGGGTCTTGTCGTCTGCCGCCTGATATGGCCTATCTCAGCACGCCGCAAGTTCAAAGAGAGCCTTTCGGTGCTTCATCTCCAAATGGGTCTGATCTGGAAGCGAGGGCCCCTTACTGTGCTCTTTCGCAGCGAAGGCGCCCAGAGCTATCTCAAATCCGGCGAACAAGCTGCTCTGCAGAGATATGCTGCCAATCTAGACAGCCTGAGAGTCTCGGCGGCTTCAGAGTTTGAGCTTCGTGGCCCATTTCCAATGGCCGTGTACGGCCGTGTCTTGAAAGGAACAATGCGCATTCTTGATGGGTTTTATAACATGAGTCTTGTTGCGTGCCGCAAGGGACACCTCACGGAGGGCGAACGGGAGCTGCTGCAGTACACGGCCCGTGAGCGCGCTATTCTCTGCGACCACATCTGCCAGGCCTTCCAAGTCGTGGCAAGCTCAACGATGCTGGAGTATCCGTTTGCTGATGCCACGCCAAGTATTGTGTCAGCACGCGAAAATCTGTTGAGCAAAATCTTTGAGTTTCGAAAAGAGAACCCAAGAAGGTTGTTGACGGAAGATGGAGAGAGCAGCAGTGATTCGAACCAGATATTTGTGGAGGAGAGGGACTATGCATTGCTTTACGCGTATGCTCTTGTGACAGGCCAGGTTGCTGATGAGCTACGGATGGTGGGTAAGGAAATTGGGACTTTGTTTGGTGTTTTGGACGAGGATACCCGGCTTTTGCAGTAGGAATACATATATATAAACTTTTAGTAGGGAAAACGAGTTAGGGCCTGCTAAGAGATGGCAGGCATGTATACTATCAGCTCCTGCGGCGGGGCATTTATTTCCTTAACTATGTTTTATCTTACAACCTTCCTACATCTAATTGAGACGGAACAAGGTTATACATACAAAGAAAACAGCATTTTTTCTGCATATTAAGGCAATATGTTTCTCAACTAGATAGTATATTGATTAGTCTTTTTTAGCTAATATAAATTTAGCCAAAACAGCTAGTTAAAAATGTAACCCGTGTATATAACCAGTGAATGCTATCCCAGATCTTTCACATAACATTTCTGCTCTTAGGTCAACCCTGCACCTAGTGGCCGCCCTCCGCCTCGCACGTTGGGCAGAACAGTATTGAAGCCAGACCTATTAATGATAAGATTCTGGGAAACTGAGCTACAATAGTACTAGGGCCTTAGCACCTACCCATATGAGGCTACTAATATTAAGCAAATAAGAGTCACAAGCCCGTAAATTAAATATAATAACTTTAGCGAAGCTGTTTAAGAAAGACACTCTTTGTCACAGTTAGCTGACTGCAGAGAGAGCCCCAGATTTGTTTCCACCGATCCAAGCCCACCTATCGGCCCGTTTACGCCATGGCCGTGATCATCACGACATGCTTCATTGCAGCAATGAATTAGCATCGACACGGTTTCCGTTTGTGTCCGAGTTATTTTGTTCTTGTTGTCGTAGAATAAAAAGATCTGCATGTTTTACCTCAGCCACCTTAGTAGAGTGTCAAACATGGTTCACGATAGTCGACTAAAGTTTTTATGGTTTGGCGTAGTGAAGATATTTCTTCCACAAGCCAAGCACAATTTACGTAGCGATTGGCCGGACCGGATAATGGGACGATCTTAGGCTGTATTATGACAGGACGATGAACTAGGATCCCGAGTAGGCAATTTTAAACACTGACACAAGCCGATCTACCGGTAAACAGGTTACTACCGTGTACTACTACCCCGCGTTTCCTCCACTTAGAGAAATTCCATCGACAGTTCCAAATCACCGGTTCATCACATAGTCACGCGTGTGTGGAGCCGATGCCTGCCATGACGTCGGGTCTGGGGATGAACATGGAGCATGGGAAAGTGAAGCAAGTGTTTTTTGGCGGATTTCCTCGATGAAGTCACCCCATATGGTAGCTTTTACCGCTACCCGTGGTCCGAGAAGCAAATCGTGGTTTATCACCAGTTGCTGTTATAGGCTATATAGAAGCAAGATTGCTCGCCGCTATAGCTTCCCTCTCCCCAGTGAGATGGAGATACAAACGCGACAAACATGTTCTCGCAACTCGTCGGGGCATTTGCCCTTCTCACTGCGTTCCCCATCCTATCGCAAGCGGCTCCTATCAACGACAAACAATGCCAAGCTGCGCGCACCAAGCACAGGCCTAGGTTATTTGTCCTCACAGACATCAGTAACGAGCCCGATGACCAGATGAGTCTAGTCCGTCTATTGACGTATGCCAACGAAATCGACATCCAGGGCATTTCCGTCACTACCTCGATATGGATGCCCAACAAGATCGACTACGAGTCTGTTGTGGGCGTTCTCGACGGTTACAAGAAGGTTGTCAAAAACCTCAACGCCAACGTCCCCTCCCACGCGCCTTATCCCTCCTACAAATACCTTCTCGACCGATTGCACAAGGGTCACCCTGTCTACGGACGAAACTCGCTTAACCTCACATTGAGCGAAGGTGCTAGGGCGCTTATCAAGGCTGCGGATAAATCGAGCGCTACCGACCCTCTCGTAGTTTCGGTTTGGGGCGGATCGGCGATTCTTGCTGAGGCGCTTCAGCATGTTTCTCGCACACGAAGCGAAGATGCTGTAAATGCTTTTGCCGAGAAGCTGCGTGTCTATGCCATCTCGGATCAGGATGATACGGGAATTTGGATCCGCCTTCGCTATCCCCAACTTTTCTACGTTGTCTCTCTACACGGCTTCAATGAATACACTGTCGCGGCATGGAATGGCATTTCCGGCGAAGAGTACCGCAACTTCGATCACGGCGGTCCCAACTCAAGCCTTGTTTCTAACGACTGGCTCGAGAAGAACATTCGTCTCGGTCCTCTGGGATCGCGCTATCTCAACTGGTCTTTCATCATGGAGGGCGACACACCTGCTTTCTTGCCTCTTGTCCAAAACGGCCTGGGCGATATTAACCATCCTGACTGGGGCAGCTGGGGCGGACGTTACACTCTTCTCGACCAGACTAACCAGTCGCGCGTTTATGCCGATACTAGCGACTATGTTATCGGTGCAAATGGTAAGAGCTTTGTCAGCAAGTTTGCTACTATCTGGCGATGGCGTCAGGACTACCAGTTCGACTTTGCTGCTCGCATGCGATGGACTGTCAACTCCAAGTATTCCGAGAACAACCACCAGCCCGTCGCCATCGTCAACGGCTCTTGTGGGCCTGCGCCTCTAAAGCTCAAGTATAACCCTGGCAAGAACCTCGTCCTTGACGCATCCGACAGCTGGGACCCTGACGGTGATGA
Organism: Fusarium continuum; assembly: GCA_013184455.1. Classification (NCBI taxonomy): domain Eukaryota; kingdom Fungi; phylum Ascomycota; class Sordariomycetes; order Hypocreales; family Nectriaceae; genus Fusarium; species Fusarium continuum. The sequence continues at coordinate 377 of JABCKB010000599.1, read as the reverse complement.
TCTATCCTATGACTGGTTCCACTATCGTGAGCCTGGTGCTTTTGGACGAGGCTTGGAGGGATTCGATCCTTCCCTTAAAATGAAGCCCATCCTCACTCCCCAGAGCCCCAGCGTCAACATTACCAATATCAAGGCTGACGGCAGTGTCGTGAAGCTTGAGACGGCAGCGAGGCTCAACAAGGTAGGTGGAATCTCAAGCTTGATGCGATATGATGACAAAAGTTTGTTAATTTGGTCCTACAGACTCTACATATCATCCTCGCTCTTCGAGATAACAAGGAACAACCCCTCGCAACTTATCGGAGAGTTATTCTTAAGGCTGAGTTGGATATAAGATAACATTAGACATTTTATAACCTTTTTATACTATCTAAGTT
>JABCKB010000597.1:0-10034 GCA_013184455.1 Fusarium continuum | reverse complement strand
CCCACTCCCACTCCCACTCCTCCCCTGGAGCCAATGTCCACTCCCCCGTCCTCTCCCCCCCGGTTCCGACTTGCCTGCGGGGCGGGTACTGATCAAGGTACTGCTGAGGGTACTGATCAAGCAGGTCAAGGTACGTACCTCACCTGCCTCCTCCGTTCATTCTGTTCGTTCTGCCTCTCACCACCAAGATCCTGACCTTCTCGGGGTTTTTCCTTCTCTCTTTCTCTTTCTATTTCTTTTCTCTCTCTTTTCTTTCCTTGCCGGTCTTTCTTTCCCTTTGCCGTCCACCTCTCTTCCCTTCTGAGTTTGCAGTCACCCTTCATCTCGACTGCCTTCCAACTTACCCCTCAGAATTGTCCCGCCGTTGGTATTAACGTTACGCCAGCCATATCTATACCGTATCCTGTACGAAATAGACCAATCGTCGAGCAATTCAGCGACGACTTCTCGTACGCGATGAATCAAGGCCATCACCCAACAGCAGACATGTATTATCCTCACCACTATCCGACACAGCAATATGGTCCGTATGGTTATTCTACGAATGCTGCTCCCGCTGTCTCCAACCCTATGCCAACGCAGACTGTATTGCCTGTACCATCAGCGCTTAACAGTCATGCAGCGATGCAACAGCAAGGTTACAACAACAACAACAACAGCAGCAATAACAACAGCAGCAACAACGGGTCCTTCGACACAAGTGGCCAGTGTAATCCACCAGGCGTGAAGCCTAGAGTTACAGCTACTCTCTGGGAAGATGAGGGCAGCTTATGTTTTCAGGTGGAAGCCAGAGGCATCTGCGTGGCACGGAGAGAAGGTAAGATCTGACGTTACTTGAACGCCAGGTAAAACAGTCAGCTAATTCCACCTGTAGATAACCACATGATTAATGGCACCAAGCTACTAAACGTGGCTGGCATGACTCGAGGACGACGGGACGGCATCTTGAAAAGCGAAAAGGTTCGACATGTAGTAAAGATCGGCCCTATGCACCTGAAGGGCGTCTGGTGAGTACTCTCCTGTGGTTAGGGTTAAGGACGCATTGATGGTGGACGATTGTCTGACAAAACTTTAGGATCCCTTATGATCGTGCACTAGACTTTGCCAACAAGGAGAAGATCACAGAGCTCCTGTATCCCTTGTTTGTCCACAACATTGGCGCGCTTCTTTATCATCCTTCGAATTCGAATCGGACCACTCAGGTTATGGCTGCTGCCGAGCGCCGGAAACATGAATCCCTCGGTGGTCAGCGACCACCGGCTCCTAACGCTCTACCCTCAATTGGACAGCACCCCTCATTGATGTCTGGATTGCCAACTGGATACGTTACTCAACCTCTCGCAAATACACCCCAGCCTCTCACAAATGGCTCTCAACACCTCACAAATGGTTCCCAGCCTCCTATGCAAAATGGAAGTGGTATGCTCAAGCGAGCGCGAGATGACGATGATGAACTGCACCGATCAGCGTCTAATGGACATGACCCCATGAGTAACATGCATGGGATGCAAAGTGGATACTCTCACCAGCCTCCTCTTGCGAATATCCATCAATCTCCTATGCAGAATGGAGGAGATTTGCTCAAGCGAGGACGGGATGATGAAGACGAACTTCACAGGACGGGCTCCAATGGGCACGATCCCATGAGCAACATGCATGGTAGCATGCCTGGACTGCCAAGCGGATACGCTACTCAGCCTCTTCCGAATGTTCCTCAGCCTCTTGCCAATGGAGATGGTGGTATGCTCAAGCGAGGCCGAGACGAAGACGATGATGTTCACCGATCAAGCCCTAACGGACACGATTCCACGGGCAACTTCGATCTCAAGCGACGAAAAACCGTGACATCGAATGACATGGTTTCTCCTGGTGGATATTACAGCCTCCATAATACATATGCTCAACCCGGCATCATGAATGGCATGAATCCTTACAAGCGACGAGACGACGAGGCCGAAACCCCCCGACCTGGCCCTAACGTGCACGATCACATGAACAATTTCGACATGAAGCGACACAAGACCATGGAAACGAGCGTACCTGCTCCCCAGTATGACGCTATGAATCGACCTCCCTCTAGCATTGGTGCCTCTCCCACGTATACTTCTGCTCCCGTGTATGACAACCTGGCTCGACCTGCCTCTACTGTTGCTGCATCCCCTTCGTATGCTTCTGCCCCTGTGTATGACGCTGGAGCTCGGCCTGCCTCCGCTGCCAACGCCCCTCGAAGGCAACAGTCTTTTGGTTAACTGCCAGGATTAGACTATTGTCTTCGCGGTCCATCTGCCACTACGATTCGAAGAAAATCGTGATTTTGAGACCGAGCATTCGCTTCCCAGATGGCGAGCGAGAAACTGATTCGTCTCCTTAGTGGTTGCCGGAAGACGTATTAACACACTCTTTCAAATTTCCTTTAAAAGAATTCTGCATGTTTTTGTCGGGTGCTCGCAGAAAAAACCTCATCGAAAAAACCCTTGGATCAAAAGATGATGCTGACGAGTTCACGACGACTTCCGATACTATGTTAACCTAGCATGCTCTGTTACGGGATATACATGACTAATGAGTCACGTTCTGCATGGAGGCTTAATTTTTGGGAAGAGTCAATGCAACAACATTTTTCCTTTCGATGGATTACTCCGGAATGCGACACAATCGCACGGTATGGGACAGCACTGCCTGTAATGAGCCCAGGCGGGAATGATGAGTTCGGAGCGGACCCACGCTTTCTTCTTGCTTCGGCAGACCTTCCGAAAGGTTGGGGATGCTTGGGTATTGAAGAGAAAGTCTGGGAACGGTTCTTGATGACGATTTACGACATTCTTACACTTCTCTCTTCTCTTCTCATTTCTTGGGTGCTTTTAAAGGCTCGCAAGATGGTGTGTTTTTTTTGTTTTTGGAAGTGTTGCTTTACTAGGTAACGAATTATGAGGGAACAATAAAAGCTGTTTTTTGGAGACTCAATACAATTAGAGAGTTGGATCATATGAGTTGAGGTTCAAGTACATTGGGGTTTTAAGTGCTGCGTGAACGTGTTGTAAAACGAGCGCTCTTGAGGAAACGCCTGCGCATCTAGATGTATAAACACAACTCAAATATTTTGTAATTCGCGTCAAATGCAGACATGCGCCTTAAATTTCAGATAGTGTTGATCTGCAGAATGCCGTACCGGCAAGGTCTCGAAGATTTCCGAAGACTTTGGTTGCAGTTAAAAGCAAAGCGTCACGTGAGAGACCCACTAGCGTTACCGGGTCGACTAAGTAAACATCACTTTAGGAGTTAGCGCCCGTTGAGCTTGGATTTCTAAACAAGCAACACTAAAAAAGTAGCTCGATCAGACTACGAAGCCAACAACATCCTCTTCTAACCGCGATATTGTTTCTTTGATTGCCTTTTTCGCTTTGCTTTCAGCGTGCATCACAATGGAAACACCGCTATCACCGTCCCAAGATTCAAATCTCAACATCCAAACGCCAGCTACCGTCAAGAGGTACGACACCTACGAGGTACGAACAGTTTCTGTGTCCTCGGAGACACAGAACGAACCCTCCCAAGGATCATCTCCTTTTGTGTCAACCATCCACGAGACTTCCCTGTCCGATCAGGAGAACCGCTCTCCTTCAAAGTCACGACACTCTCGAGTCCTATCCGGCGCAACTCTGTCACCACTCAAGATTCTGACTGATCAGCGAGAGGTGAGAGACGGAAGATCGACAGAGAGACTAGTTCCCGGCGCCCGCAGCCCTCGAAAGGTGTCTCCCGAGAAGCGGTTTCCTGTTAAGGTCAGCAACCCGCTCGACGCACCCCGAGCAAGCCACGAGAGAACAATGAGTTTGGAGGACGCTGTACGACAAAACGAGGGCCTCAAGCGTGCCATTGAGATCTTTGAAGACGAGCAGAGCGTGCTAGAGGACGGCCAAGACGAAATGGACGTCTCCACCGGCACCATCAACATCAACCCTCCAGGACAGATGGATGTGGACGAGTCCGTGTGCCCTGACGATACCATGGTCAGCACCTTCAGCACCTTCTCAGCTGTGCCAAACCTGACAATGTTTGCCAAGCTTGGTCAGAGTCCTACCAAGCTGTCAGACATGGTTGGTCTTACCCCTCGGGCAAACAAAAGGGCCGAGCCCTCGCCATCACGGACGCCGCGACCCAGGTCAAGGCATGACTCAGGAAATACGACGAACCTGCTGGACTTTACAGAGCAGATGCGTTTTCCTCAAAAGACGCCGTCCAGGGACGGGCTTTCTCCATCTCGAACAGCCCCTAACGTGGCAGCAACCCCTTCTCGCGGATTTGCCAATCTCATCGATTTTGATATTCCTCCCATGCCAACACCTCGCAGTGTCCCAAGCATCACCCCTCGGGAACTCGAGTCTCTCAAGTCTAACTTTTTGTCTGAAATCAGCTCACTAAAGGCTTCGTTAAGTGGCAAGGAGGCCGAAGTACAATCACTCAAGGCTGCAGTCGGTGACGCAGAGAAGCGTGTGGGCGAGTCCCAAGAGCAACTCCGCGAAGAGCGCAATATCAAGGAGCAACTCACAGTTGAAAAAGATGGCTGGGAGAACCGCGGACGCGAAATGGAAAATGTCCTGCGAAAGGTCAAGGAAGAAATTGTGATGAGCCAGAAGGAACAGGAGGTGCTGGAACAGAAGCTCGAAGAGAGCGAAAAGCGACGCGAAGCAGCCGAGATGCTACATCAGGAGGCGGAGAGCAAGATGGCTGGTATGCGTGCCGGAAAGGACACCGACAAGTCGTCACCCGAAAAGCCCAAGAGCCCAGGCGATACCAACCACGAAGTTGAGATTGCCGTTGAGCGTGTGGCTCGCGAGCTCCATGCTCTCTACAAGAGCAAGCACGAGTCCAAGGTCACTGCTCTGAAGAAGTCATACGAGGCTCGATGGGAGAAGCGCGTCCACGAGCTTGAAAGCAAGATCGAGGAACTCGCCGAGGAGAACGAGCGTTTGCGTGTCGGCCGAGACGCAACCATGACCAAGGTTGAGCCCGATAGCGCTGAAGCCGATGAACGCAAGGCTCAAGCAGTACGGGATAGTGCAGCAATCAAGGAACTCAACGCAGACATTCAACGGCTTGAGGCGGTTGTACAAACGGTGCAGCTCGACAATGAGCAGCTTCGCGGTATGCTGGAGCAAGAGCGTGTGGAGAAGGGCGAGCTCGTGCAGCTCGCCGAGGAGATGATGAATATGCAGAGTTTCGTTACGCAGACGCCAAAGCCGCAGCAACAGCCACAGTCACAGCAACCTCAGTCTGCATTACGCTACCCGCATGAGAGGCAACACGACAGAGAGCCAGAGGCCAAGACACCCAAGCGGAGCGCGGATCACTTCAAGAGCAGCGTCAACCGTGCTTCTGGACTACGTGCCCCTGGCTCAGGTCTTCGGGCACCTCATGAGCGAACCAAGAGCGCTGGTGGCTTGCCTCGTCCTGGTGGCCCGGCCCGCAGCGGCATCATGAGCTCTATCGAAAAGATGGGCAGCTATCGGGGACGTGTAGCTGAGTAAGATGGGATAGAAGGAGACATGATGAGCCTCAAAGGGGCAGATGAACGCTACAACTCATGACACGCAAAAATTGTATGACGGGGAAATTTTTTTTTTCTTTTTTTTTTTTTTCTCTTCTTTTTCTGCAAAGCATATGCTCAGGGGAGGCTGTGAGCTCCTTCTGGAGCTTGGCGTGGTGTTGTTTATTGATGTTTGTGTTAGTGAAGGTGACAGGCGTCTGGAGTTGCTTCACAATATGACTGATAGTTATAGATTGGATTAATACTTGAACATCTTGTATGCATCGTCGTCTGCTGATGGTGCCCATGCCTTGACGGGTTGGTTGGTCAAGGGATATTCTCAGCGGTCGACCACGAGATATGTAGACTTTGAAGGGTATTTATATTAACTCGAATTTCTCATCTGTTACGTTCATGAATCTCATCAAAGGGGTATGCCCTTTGGGGTTTCGTTACTGGATATCATTTCATCCCAACATCCATGCCTTCATATGCCACGTTCTCGAAAGCCGTTCACCTGCATATATACACTACTCGCATTTATGATACTTGTTCAGACCCATTTTTAGAGCTTGTAAGCCTTCTTGGCCGTTCCGCCGAAGATCATGGCACGCTCTTCATCGCCAAGCGTCGCCATCCAGCACATGCGCTCAACGATGCTGCGCCATCTAGGCCAGGCGTTGTCGGTGTTGACGGTGCAGACGGGCCAGTCGCTGCCAAACATGATGCGGCTGGGACCAAAGGTGGCAAGGACGATGCCGAGCCAGCCAAGAGTGGCCTCAAAGATGTGGTTGGGGTCCTGGTTTCTCAGAGAGTCGGGCATCTCTGAGAAACCGCCCGAGAGCTTCATATAGACGTGGGAGTCCTTGCTGAGGGTGTAGACTGCGGTGCGCCAGGCGTGGAAGCCCGGGTCTGAGGTGAGGTTGTAGATACTAAAGTCGGGTTTGCAGAGGTGGTCTGAAGGAGACTTTGTTAGTTCAGGGTCAAGATGAGAGAAGTGATGGCTGAGACGAACTTAGCACCAATGTGACCTTTTCCTCCTCAGGAACACCATCGTGAACTCGATCAACGAATTCGACTACTTCTTCGAGCTGCTTCTTTCCACGTCGGTGCTGATCGACACCGACATCAAATGTAAATCCACGGCGACCGAGCAGCTTGACGGCTGCGATAAACTTGTCGTCCAACATGGTACCGTGTGGCTTGTCCTGTAGCAGGTAACGAAATCCTTTGATCTTAGGCCAAGCATCGCCTGCCTCCTCCTTGACGCGATCGAGATAGCGCTCCAGGACCTCGGGGCCACTAGGTAGCGGCGCCCAGGGCACGATTCCCAGACATAGCTTTGCGTCGTCGGCCGTGTGACCCTCGCCCTCACGCGGCTGACCAAGCGCAACACGTTTGAGCCACGATACTTCGGCTAGGGGATGCTCCCAGCCAGATCCATCTGCGGCGCCGGCTTCGACGTCGTTCTTGCGGTCGGTTTCGACAAAGACGAAGCCGAGGAGGGACGGGGCTGAGGAGGTGGCTTCGCGGTATTCTTCGAGAGAGCGCTGGCCGGCGAGAGGGCCGTCGGGGTTGTACCAGGCGAGAGATTCGGCTTCGGAGGCTGGGTAGAGGTGGATGTGAGAGTCGATGATGGGGAGAATGAGCTGGTCGTCGGACATGATATCGGTTGGTTGGTTGGCGGAGGAGAGATATTTGTATAGTTCGAGGGACCTTTGATGGCCTGTGCTTGCTTTGGACAACAATTGAGAATCACGAGAGACTGTTGGTCTGGTTCTTTATTAATTAGAGAACCTCAATGCGTGGCTGTTTGTAGAGACAACGTAGTAAGTACGGTGTAGATGGACGAGAATATGATCCATGCCACAGCAGTATCCAATCGATATTAGGGAGTTACCCCGCCATAGAATCCCCGCCTCCTGACGAAGAAGGGACCAGTTCAACGCCTGTAGAATATAGATGCACAGATGCAGTAGGGGGGGTTAACATTGAACCGAAACACCGAAAGAGCCCTAGACTTGACTTTACAGAATACACATCACTTCGATTGCTTGGAGAGGATTTGGTTTCATTTTCATTTCATTTCATGAATAGATTCAATCGTCATCTATCCTAGACAGCTAAGCTATTTCGTTCATTAATCATTGCTCATGACTGCCCTCCATCATCCACCTCATACTTCGTAATGGCTAGTCCAGACCTTCATCCATCGCCAGGTCTTAAACCACATCCAGGAATTGAACTGCAAGAGATGGCATCTCATCATCGAGGCAGATGAGATATTCTCAAGCATTTTGACAGTGCTGACTCTGAGACGATCTTTCTCAAGATCTCCCAGCTCACTCTAGAACCAAGAGTGAGGAAAGAAAATTACGCCTGCGCAGCCACGAGCTATGCCCATCGTGGCCTGCGCGGAATAGTCGCAGCATCGACCTAGCCTACCGTCAACGCATCTGCGCGGTGAAACGTCCGAGACCAGCTCGGCGTACCATCCGCGTCAGATAACGTGACACAGGTCGGAACAGGAAAATAATTGCTGATATTACCACAACAACATAGGTCGAGCCATCCCGGCGCTGGTGTGCTGCCAGGGGATGCTCGCTATAAGGAATGAACGGCTTAAAGGTTCTCTCAACCTCCTGCCAGGGAGCTCGCCGCACACGGACGCTGATGCCTTCATGCGACAACGCCGTGTCGGCGGGAGCTAGTGCGCGAGACGGAGGCTTCATACTCGTACTCTTCGTCACTGCCACTGGAGCAGATAGAGTCGCTGTCTTCATCGTAGCCACAGCGTGATCCGCCGCAGTCGAGCTTGACACGCTCGCCCTTGCGAGTAATACCGTAGCGCTCGCAAGTGCAAGAGCTGACGTCGGATCCTGGGGTACTGTAGCCAGAGAGGGACGAGTTGGGTGAAGAGCTGTCGGAGCGGTAGGACAGGGACGAACCGCTGGAGGAAATTGGCGACGTGCTGAAGTCGGTGATGAAGTCTTCCTCGATGTTGGCGCTGCCGAAGCGATCAGCGAGCTCCTCGAGCTCCTCATTCTCGTAGTAGGACGCATCCAAGATGTGCTTGGTCGCATGGGGAGACATGGGCTTGGGGGCCTGGATCTGAGAAATTGACAGTGGGCGACCCTTGGGGATGTCTACCGAGAGCTTAGAGCTGTGGCGCGAGGAGCGAGATTCCTTGTCCCTGGAAGAGTGCGAGGAGCTCTTGGTGCTGGAGGAAGACTTGTGCGAGGACGACTTGTGCGAGGAAGAAGACGACTTGGATGACGACTTTGAAGAGGAAGAAGACGACTTTGAGGAAGACTTTGAAGAGGACGAGCGGTGCGACGAAGACTTGTGAGAGTCGACAGGGACATCGAGAACGTTCAGTTCACGGCCAGTGGTGGGCTCAGTGGTTGAGGTGACGCTGGGGTTGTGGGCTACGTGGTACCCATCGATGATGTAGTAGTACCAGTATCGTTGGCCAGCCTCGAGGGTTGAATTCTGGAACCGAAAGGTGCCCTTCCAGGAGCCCGACTTTGACGAGGACTTGTCCTTGGAGAGGGGGAGCTGACCGACATAACCGTCCCAGGAGCCGAGAAGATGAACAGTCTTGACGCCAGAGGAGACGCGGAGAGAGAAGGAGAGTTGAATAGCCGACATGATGAGTTTGACTATGCGATTATTTGCTACCTAAGTTGTTTGGAGAGTCGATGGTGCTGACAATGCAAGTTTGGGAAAAATTGAAGAGTGCAATATTGACGGTTGGCGCGAGCGAGCAAGTGAAATCCGTGATTTCTGTAATTAGAAGATTATAAACGGGCGTGATTGATAAAAAAAAGTTCAAACAAAACAGTAAGGTTGTAAAATGGGGCGTTATTGTCTCTAAAGCTGGCCAGCAACTTGTTGAGTGAGTTTGGAGTTGACGCAGGAGATTTTTTGATATCCTTGATTAGAGACAATGATATTAGAAAGGTAATAGTAGAGACCGGCTCTACGGCGAACAAACGAAAAAGCACAAGGGGGGAGAGGGCAAAGAGACCCAAAAACAAAAATCGGATTTACGATTGAAGAGGACTTGCTGAAGAAGAAAGAGAGAAAGAGAAGAGACGGGCTTGGGGCCGGCGGGTGTTGGTCCTGTTTATAAGAAGCGGCCGTGTATGGCGGCCACGAGACCGACTAGACTCTACTCGATTCGAACTCCCATGTGGATAAGGAGATCCATGAACCTACCTACTAACCTGCGGTTGCCTTGTGAATTACACATAACATTACGGAGTACGGATACGCATTACACAAGCAAGCAATAAAAACAAGTCTTTTCCTCAAAGGAAATGAAGAGAGCAGCCAATGAGGTGCCGCAGACAAGGAACTGCCGTGTTCATGTCGTCGTCTATCACTCGACCCATCCCGTCCTGTCCCATCACACTCTACGGTTTCCATTGCCTGGAGAGGACAAGCGTGGGCGGTTAAGCAAGAGGTGGATCGAGAAAGTGCGTGCATCAAACAGCCTCCAGGG
>JABCKB010000596.1:0-12836 GCA_013184455.1 Fusarium continuum | reverse complement strand
GCCAAACAAGGGTGCTCTAAAAAAGAACGGGGGAACGGGATTTTGGGGATTGGACAGGCCCGGAGCCGGGACCCCGGGAGGCACAGACTCAGCAAAAGAAGCAAGCTCCGAATTTAGATTCTGCACATGACTTATATCCCGGTCTCCGGCCATTTTGTCCGAAGAATCCTCGGAGGGACCCGAGCTTCATATATGGGTAGGTAGTGACCAATACTGGAGGTTTCCGAGACGTTTAGCTCTGGGCTACAACATCGCCTTTCGGATCTTTCTCATGTATAAAAGAAAGGAGAGAAGAACTGCCGGTTCAAGAGGGACATGATTAAAAAAAAAAAGTGATAGGTCGAACAAGAAATGGGTCTTGGGAAGAACATGGGTACCTGGGTAGGGCTCGTGCAGCAGCGCGAGAAAGCCATGTAAGAGGATTACAATAGATCCAATCGAACGTCTCGCCTTGCGCCAGATTGTGCATTGGTATCAATCCCTCATCAGCTTTCTCTCTCTGCTCTCTCTGTCTTTGGATCACCTTTCACAAGAGCATCTTGCTCCCGTTTCATCAGGGACCGGACCGGCCGTGCAGACCGGAGCGCAGACACAGGTGCATTGATATACCGGTGCTGCCAAGCAGAGGACATGGTTGGTTGAGATAACAATAAGAGAACATAGAGAAAAATCTCCCATCATCCACGATAGAACAAGGGGGAGCTCTTTCTGACCTCACGTACCTGAGATGGCGGGGCTTTGGTTGCTCACCCATCGTGACCCGTCGACGGCAGTCTTGGTGCCGTGGTTGATCTCGGCACTAACAGCCAATCTCGACGACGTCAATGACGGCTGACATCGTAGCGTCTGTCCGAGGCGGGCCGATGCCACGGGAGTGCGACCTGCTAACATTGGATGCTGAGCAATCTATCTCGTCCCGGCCGGAGCTGTCTGTGGAGGCGTGGAGCTGGTTAGTCACTGGGTAACGGTAGTTGAGTGAGAGATCGACTGCGGTTCAAAAGATGTGTAAAAAACGAAGAACCGACGCCCACAAAGTCAAGAACTCAAAAAAAGGGGACCAACCTGGTAGCGGAGGTTACGCTGTTGTCTGGCCAGATAAGATGCCCACCTAGGTAGATAGATATCAGAGCCTCAGCGACCCGACAAAACCCTCGACTCTTTTTCGTCTCGCTTACTCCCGCAGCGGGTATTTGTGACTGGGAGCTGAACAGAGCAAGCGCGGATAATAACTCAGAGTCACCGCAGATCCGATGCCGCAAGACGATAATCTCGACAAAAGGCTGAACACAGCGGAGCCCGGCGCGGCGCGAAAGAAAAGTACGGTAAAAGAGGGGGAACGGATCTTTGTTGGGGTTGTACTGTAGAAATTCGTTGCCAGCTACTGCAGGTGATCAATACCTAGGTACTGGTGCGTGTAGTACACCCAAGGCAGCTCTTATATAACCTTTTCTTTTGAATCTTTTAGGTACGCTGGGGCTCTTTATACCGCTTGTTGTGAGTGTGGAATTTCCCCGATATCGTACTTGGTAGCACGCTGTGCAAGGGTTAAGCAGTCAAAAGCACCGGTCTCGGATCCAACATACATCCTCGTTAGTATCCTTTCCCCCAAATGTACCAGTTGTGCCTGGCCAACATACAGCATGCATCATGTATGTCGCGATGGCTGAGATATTGCTTATGTTGTGTTAAATAAGGTAAGGTAAGGTAAGCTAAAACATATAGCTTCTCATTGGCCAATCGACTTATTAGACTGGGATGCAGCACATCAAGCTCACCGAAATCCAACAGGGTCGCTGCCGTACGGCGCTACGTTTTCCCGAGCTCCGGGCAACGTCCTGCGTCCCGTAAATTTCCTACGTAGGTACTATCACAGCGTCGAGGGACATGGTCCAGCAAGATCAAGCCGTCTGATCTGCGTTTATCAACATGGCAAAGAAGGGTATGCGCATCTTTCTACCCCTATCTTACCAACGCGGTTCATCAGTAAAGTTTTGCTGACTCAATCTCTCTTATAGCCAAGGCTCGTTTGGTGCATGCGCGCCTCGTCTCCATGGCCATGACTGGCTTCTTCTACACCTTCAAGCGTCCCAGAACTGCGCCTATGATGAGCATGTTAAAATACGATCCCATCGGTACGAAGTAAACGATTTGAAAAATCTCGGCCTCTTTAGCTAATATGTTAATGCAGTGCGCAAGAAGGTCTTATTCCTCGAATCTAAAAAGAGGAAATGAAAGCTCTCCCATTGTCGTTCGACGACATCTTACCGATACAAGAAATCCGACAATCCTTGTCTGAGCCAGAAACAGCTCATTCGCTGGCTGCCACGACGTATGCGCCATGTAACACTACACCAAGGGCATTGTTGGAGTTTGGGCATAGGGATCCTCGCTCTTCAAGATGCGACTGTACATGTACAACATAGACTACAATCTTACCCTCACAATATGGCTTCATGGACATGCCACTGTATTCAACTATCAGGATCTCATAGCGCTGTGCCGATCGTGTTATGAGCTATGCCTGCCTACTTAAGTACAAATGATGGGGAGCAAATCATCATACCACCCTCGCCCACACATTGTCTCCTTCAAATCGGCAAAACATGGACCATGATTGATCCTCTCGATATTTGTACTCTCATTTCTCTCACAAAGGCTGATAATAGATGTGAATGCTCGGATCTTGGCCAGACTTAGCATCGGATGAAATTGTGCAGTCATCGGCTCCTCTCGCTCTTCATGTTCTTGCGTTTGAGTTTGTTCGTTAATTATGTATGTTGCTTCTTTGAGTAAGTTTTCCGGATAACGTGTCGTGTTCGAAGCAGCGGTCGTCTATGTACGTCCTTCGCGCCCCCATGTTCAACACCATGCGGTTCTTCTGACTTGATACGTTTTAGGGGAGGCGCCGTGTTCTCTGCTTCATCAACAAGAGCAACATTGTGCTTTTTACCCAGCGTGGCATCATCCTTGCCACTTGGCAGAATTTCTTTGGCAAAGTCTTCCATCGTAGGGAATTCCCAGTTCGGACGACTAGGCTTGGGTTGAATCAAACCTGAACGAATTTGTTCGACCATAGCTGGATTGATACAGCCTGCGTTCGTATTGACTTTGGCCATTACAGGTCTGTTGTATTGACTGTGGTTCATCGGCGCTCTATTGGGCTCGGTCTCTTGCCCTGAAGAAATTGCTAGCCGTAAGATTGATCGCGGAATGACGGCTTCTCGACGTCTAAGCTGCTCCTGTGCAATCGAGGGCGGTGGAGCTGGTGAAGAGGCTGCCAGCGCGGGGCTAGCCACAACGACTTTTCGACGATATCGCTCCCCTTGGGAGTGAACGTCGAGCGTGGAGAGGTCACTGAGACTGGTTGACCGCTTCATGTTAGAATTTTGGGCTCGGACCCAGGCGAGATGCTCTTCCGAGTGTCGTTCATCAAAGTAAGCTGACTCCGTTTCGGTCTCGTTCTGTGGGTTGTGGGAACCGACAGCTTGCGATTTGAGGCCCAGCTGTTCATTGACCCAGTGGTGTTCTTTGCGCAAATACAAGGCGGTAGACTGCATTAATTGGTTGAGGTCAACCATCTTGTTGAAGGCTGTGTTCAGGGTTTCTGCGCGAGGCACCCGCTCACTCATGCCTTGTAGTTGGCTCTTCAACGTTTCGATGGCCTGAAGCTCCTGGCGTTGCCTCTGACATAATTCGTCATTTGTCCCTGAATCGCCCTCTAGTTTCGCGAGTTTCTCCTGCAGCACGCAAGCTTTTTTACGCTCTTCAGCTAGCGTCTCACGCAAGAGCTGGGACTCTGGATCACTCGACGACAACCCTTCGAGTTGCAGTTTGACTTGTTGAAGCTGTGCCTCTACTGTATCACGAATGGCTTCAGACTTGGAAATTTCCTTCTCGGATGCAGTCTTTTCCTCCTGGATCTTCTTCTCAAGAGTAGATCTAATTTCCTCGATTGCCGTCTGCAAGTACTCTTTCGCTTGTTCGTCATTTTCATGCATAGATGATCTCATAACGTCGAGCTTCTTGGACCATTCTTGAGAAACCTGGCGCAGGATTTCTTCCAGTTCGCCAATCTTTGACTCTCGATCTTTAAGCTGTTCAATAATCTCACCGCTAAACCTGTTTTGAAGTCCTTCTCGCCAAATGGAGTGGCCGCTGGCAAACTCGGCCAAGTTGTTCTTCGTTTCGTCGCAGATCTTTTGGGTTTCGAGAGTTCTGGCAGAGATATCGCCCAGATGCTGGACAAGGACTTGCCGCGTTTCCTCATTCCACTGTTGGACTTTAGATTGAATACTTTGCTGTTCGATCATACTGTTATCTAGCGTCTCGAAGTGGTCCCGGATAGTGTCTTGAAGGCATGCGGTTGATTGTTCTGCCTTCGTTTGGAAGGAAATGATATTGTGTACTTCTGACATCAGACTGGTAAACTTAGTGCACGAACTGGAGATGAATGTAGGGAGTTCTTACCGGGAAAGGATATTGGACTCCAAATTATCTACCATTACTTTGACCCTCTCGCTTGTCAGTTGGTCCTCGGTACGTGATTCCAAATGATTGGACATCAGATCGAGCCTGCGAGTCTGTTAACAAGATCCACTGATAATTATATACAACATACTTTTCCGAAAGATAATCTGTCATCTTATCCTGTTTCTCACTCCATTCAATATGTTTGTCGTTGCTGGTTTTCAGTGAAGAAAGATCGGAACGGATATCTCTGACCATCTCTAGCAAGGATGATTCCGTTCCTAGTCTGGCTTGTAGTTCTGCAGCCGAATTTCTCTCGCGAACAAGTTCCTGCTGCTGATGCTCAAGCTTCATATGGAGTTCCGAAATAATGTGATTTTCTGTATGGCCGATCAGTTATGGGTCTTGTGTATCAGAAACAAAGAGTTCACTTTGTTGGGTCTCTTGCTCTGTCTCGGCTCGATATCTTTCGATACAGCTCTTGAGCTCATCCCGTTTCTTTTGGCTGGTTTCAAGCGCTAGCTCAACTGCTTTAGAATCAGCTGCACGTCTGTCTTTCTCTTTCTGCAGCTCCTCGCTTGTGGATTGATAAAGGTTTTGGGCCCGCGTGAAAAGATCTTGCTGCTCTGTGATCGCTTCGTTGAGTTTGGCTCGGTTCTTGCGATACTTCTCATGGATGGCTGTCGCATCTTTCTGAGATTTGGCCAGATCTGAACGCAAAGACTTGACCTCGTTGTGCAGTCTTTGAGTTTCTTCTTCTGCAAGAGACCCTTCTTCTTGCAATTTCTTGTAACGGGCCTCTGACTCTCGGATCGCGGAATCTTTCTCAGATACGAGCTGTATTGACTTGTATAAAGCCTCCTCTGCATCGTGAACCTCATCCTCGAGGCGTGAAATCTCTTGATTAGCTTCGTCACGTTCAGCCTCGGCGATTTGGATGCATTGATTCCAGTACTCAGCCACATTCTGCATGGCAATCTTCTTTCGGTTCGGGTCGCTCTTGGGCTCGGATCGAACTCTTCGGTTAGTAGAGCGTTTTATAGAGATGTTGCTGGCCCTGGACTGTGAACGTTCATGATTCCTTTCTGACTCCCTATGATAACCAGATTTAGAAGGCGGTTGTCTTGATGTACGGCCACGTGAGCTGCGGTTTTGAGGTCTTGTAGCCCTCGGAGTCTGTGGAGCAGGTGCCTCTAGATCACCACAAACGCTGGAAGGTGATGCATGATATTGGCTTCGATCAACGCGCGCAATGTGTGGAAGTGGCAGCTTCAAATCCTCCAGTCGGCGTTCTGATCTCAAACTGTTAGCATATGTATTCTCCAAACAAATTAATTTTAGCTTACCACGGTCCTTCACCTGAGATAATGGAAGGTCTTTATTTGCTGCGTGTTGCAAGCTTTTGGCTTTGGTAACTACTTCAATACACCGTGGAGCACTTGGGGATGATTCAATCTTGGCCAATGACTCTTTCATGGCAAGAGCGTCCGGCGTGCCATGATGTGAAGGCTCAGAGCTGCTAACGTACGTAACTGAAACGCCGGTGATGTCTCCCTGAATAGGAGCCTCCTCGGGTGGCGATACTCGAAGTAATTGTCCATGGTGGCCAGAAAAACCAGAGAGGTCTTCGCAGCATAAAGCAGGGGAACTCTCGGAGGAAGATTCTCTTCCAGTCAACCCGAGCTCAGGTAAGTCCAAGGGTGCTGCGGGCCGGGGGGGCTGGATAATAGGAGCACATCGTGGGCTTGGTGGAGGGTGCAGAGACAGAATGTCCGCTGGCTTGGAGAAGAAACGAGAACTTTCTGTCGCTTGAGGCTGTTCGAGTTTGGGTCGTTGAGAGAACTGTCCGGGACGGGGTGGCTTCTTTTCACCAAAGCAGAAACCTTCAGAGATGCTCGATATTGAGACCTCTTCTTTAGGTACAGAGAACCGTTTGATGCTAAGCTGGGTCGGAAATGCATTAGAAGCTGCTTGAGAGTCGGAAATGACCGAACCAAGCTTGTCGAAGTCTCTCTCATCCTCAATTTGCCCGAATGAGACCAAGCTGCTACCTCTGCTTGAGGGCTCTCGAGGTCTTGACCCAGGGGAGGCAGCCATGGGGCAGCTGAGTAGCTGAAAGGTTAGCCGGACCTTGAACTAACGGAAATGATAAGAGAATCTGAGCCGTGATGAACGAGAATGCGCCAGTATGACAGACGTGAAGATGTAGCAGGTCAAGTTGGTGGGCCGGTTGATGGACCGAGGAGAAGCCCCTCCTGATTTTTTGCATGCACCTTCCTTCTGTTGTTTGCCATTAATTCTGAAATGCGGAAAGTCTTTCGTGATGGACCTTCTTGTCGACTCATGATTCAGCATGGGAAAGGGTTGAGGGAAGGTGCTACTGCCTCGAGTGCGTGACATCTACACCAAGCTACGTCCATTGGCAGTCTTTTGAATAACACTTGCCTTTGGAAATAATTACTAAGTAAGTTTAGTAGTGAGAATTTAGTGGAAGTCGTCTCCCCAGCTAATTCCCATTAGCTAATATCTGCACCCAGTTGTGCTCTTCCGGACTCCAACGCTTAGCTGTTCAAGCTCGAGCAACGTAATAAGCACCTCAATGGCAAGAACTGGGAATAAGATTACTAGCATCAACAGAATTGACAGGAAAGGTTTGAACTACTGGATCGTCGATCTCATATGATTGCAGTTTCTACACTATCGACATCACCCTTATCTGTCACTCTACCCTCTCGCTTCTTGTATCACCTATCCTTCGCCCAACGTACTACCCATGCCTTGGACTAGAGCGTCTGCCTCTATTGACGTTTATACACACGAAAATTGCAGTTATGTTATTCTCTCTGAGTCCCCCTGAACTTGGCCTAGTTCCAGGGTATATCACGCTGGAATGACTATTGGACAACTGCTTGCCTCTCCATTCAACAATATCTGTACCATTAAGTGTTGCACTCATTATCCAATATGATCTAGTAAACAGCACATTGGCATGGCTGGGAGGTGGTTAGATACCTACTCAAGATTGGGGTTATAATCTTTATCACACTTGGCTAAAAATCTACACGTCAATCTCTGTGCACAGCAGGTCCAAGTTCTCAGCTTTCTAACCTCAATCCTACCCACTCGAACAAACCGGTTCATACTGTACATCGCTCACTAACCTACCAGCAGTCAAGGTTGAAAGCCACAAGTCATAGATACGCTTTCTCGCCTAGAAGCAAACCTGTATCAGAACGGTTATCATATAATCAAGTATCTAGATCAACGTCTCCTCGGCCAGACGAAACCCTGACGCCCATATTAACGCCATGACTATAAAATGTAAGAGAAGCATATCATGGGCTCAAATTGCTCCCTGGCGCTTCGCTTGAGAGATGGACGTCCAAAACGCTTGGGCCACCGCTACTCTATCAATCCCAACCGCCGCTTTCACAGACCAAGCATCACACACTGAAACCTATCTCCAACACCCACATGCACTGCAACTTAATTCCCAAACTAAGACGCCTCAGGGCCAATCCAGCGGCTTATCACGGTGAAAGATACGAAAATATTCCCTTGGGCACAACAACGGCCCTGCATTAATCACCCTCTGGCGCGTGACGAGCAGCAGGCATTGAGGTTGAAGTGCGTAGACGGCGTCTCATTGGCGGGACCCCTGTTCGGGGCTTCGCCGCTCAGCGCTTCGAGCTCGACCATGACCAATCACAGAGATGCATGCCGCTACATCGCGGTTCCTGCTGCTGTGCTCGAGTCTCGGCCCCGTGGTGAGGATCCAATAATGATTCGTCTTGAACCTTCGGGAGTTGAGAGCCAAGTCGGTATCAAGGGGTGCTTGGCCTGGGTACTACGCATGTGGGGGATGAAGAATCAGAGATCCGAAGATGTAAATACAAGTGGATGTCCTCGCAACATGGGCGGTGTTCTTGAGAAAAGTCTAGCCCTCCTATCTTAATTACATGGTGTTGCTGCTTTCTCTTATTTCCTAGGTTCTGTCAACCTCTTCTGCTCTTTCTTGAGCAGCCAAGCACGAAACACCAGACTTTTACCAAGCACAATGTCTTCAACAAACCACCCCTTTCCGCTGGCGTCGGAGAGTTACGATGACAGCGCCCCAAGTGCCGACTCTGGTACCGAAGCTGGTGCTGCTGGTGACAGTTCAGGCAACTCCGTTTCCATCTCCCAAGGCGGCATGATCGCCATCATTGTTGTTGTCGTTGTTGTCAGTCTGGTTGGCAGTATGTACTATCCCCATGTTACTACCGGCTTAGATACGCTGACCTTGTCATAGTTTCCACAGCCGCTCTCTTCTTCATCGCAAAGAGGCGTGAGTGGACAGTCAGAGAAACAATTAGAAAGTCAGCCCGCAAGGTTGTTACTGCCATCACACCTCGGAGAACAGAGTTCCCGTCTTCAGTTAAAGAGGGGCCTATCCCATCTCATCGTGGCCGTACGAAGATTGAAGATGATGTCCCTCCAACACCAAGGATTCGACCTGAGGATCTTGAGAAAGGCCTAGCCCAAGCCAAAGCAAAGCGAAAGGAGAAGAAGTGGGCAAGGAAGTGAGATCGGCACGAACGAAGAGATGTCGTCCCAAAGCGATGTGCAGTTGGCAGTCAAAGTGGCAGGAGATGGTCGACGAAGTTGTCTAACACGTAGTTGATGGTTGTGATCTCAAACTGGTGTTTCCAACGGGCAGGATCCTGGTATCATCCATGTATAAATAGTAGCCCTCCACGCATGGGCTGTTTCATCTTTCTCCAGAAACTGAGCATTAACGCCTTTGCTATTTTTGATAATGAATTCCAAGCGCCTGTATTTTCCTTTTCAAATCCGTCTAAATGTGTTGCCGCTGGCGCTTCGCCGAGCAGCTCCAGTTCGCTTGTCTCGGGGTTCAGCAGGTAGTTCCTCCTCTCTTGACTTCTGCTTTCTCCTCGACTCTGGGATGAATGACACTTGCCGCTCGCCAACAACCTCGCCACGAGCCTTGTTGATACGTCCCGACTTATGTTGTCTTGAACCAAGCGCAGTGTCCTTGACGGCCCGTCCCTGGTTGCCAGTTGATGAGACACGCATAACAACCTCATCTTTGGGCTTCTTCTTTGGTGCTGCAACTGGTCTCTCATCCACACCACCGTCACTAGACTCATCATCGGAATCTTTGGCCTGATATCGGGTTGGGGCATTGGGGTCAGCAGGCTGTTCCACCGCAGTGCTCGGGTTGAGAGCACGAAACTCTCCAGTTGTTTCATCCACCTGGAAGGCCTCATCCTCAAACATCTTGCTGAATCGAGAATCGCCAAGAACACCGACCTTGGTGTCGACCTCTTCTCTGTTTTCCTGCTTCTTGAGAATTTTATCCACCATCTTCTGGTTGACCTTGACCTTCTTGGTGCCTCTGATCCTGCTTGCGCGCTCCTTCTCGACCTTGTCCTTGATACGCTTCGTCCTCTCCTCCTCCCAGACATACGGGTTGGCGATCAACCTAGCCTGCTCGTATAGCTTGGAGGCCACAAAGTATCCGTGCATATATGGTCGAAGCAGGTTGGTCTTTCCAACCAGATGGGACAAGCTCAGCTGCTTCAGTTCGGGTAGGGTCAAGAACTTGTAGTTGTCATATGTTTCAGTGTGCACCTCTTCCGCCATCTCTTCCACCATGTTGTCCAGGAATGAGCACCATTTAGGCGCAGGACCGAGCTGAGGAATAAAGAATGCGTGCTGTTGCTTGCCTTCGTTGGCTGTCATGACCATACCAGTGTTCTTGCACCAAGCGACGTCGTTGATGTCTACGATAGGCTCCACAGATGTCCAAGGGTCTCCGGTCTGCTCATCCCACAACTTGATGATGCGCTTGTCAGCTGACAGGATCTTCTTCTCTTGAGAGGCCGTTGTCATATGCATGAGCTTCTGTATGGGGAAACCATAGCCTTGATCCTTCTTCATCAGGGGCACGGGTCGTCGTAGATCAAAAATTTGCATCATACCACTGGACGAGCCGGTAACGATAGAAAGACCCGACGGACTGAAGTCAAGTGCTGTGACTTCACCTTCGTGACCTCCCAGCATGGCAACCCTAGACTTGGAGCGAGGATCCCAGAATTCAACAGTTCCTATCGAAGTTCCGAAAGCGAGTAGGTTGTGAGTGTTTTCTGCGATGGCAGCTGTGTTGACGCTACCGACACCAATCCCTCCTTGTAAACCACCACCTGTCAACTCATCGTCGCCACCAACATCGACCTGGTATGACTTCATGAAGCGTCCCAGCTCAAGGTTCATACGAAACACTTCACCCTTGCCGTCGCCATCCAAGCCAACGGCTGGTACGAGAGCCTCAGTAGACTGTCGGTCGTAGACAAGGGCTCGACCATATCTAGGAAGACGGACTTCGTAATGGCAGCCCATAGGAGTGTGAAATTCGAGGCGGCGATCGGTTTGAAGGTGTAAGGACTTGGAGTAATCAGACGAGAGAAGTTCAAATGAGTGGTTGAGGGCGTTGGTGTGGCGGGCGAAAGACAGCGACAGCTGAGGTAGGTTGTGAACATGAATCTGCGGCTTGTATGTGCCGGTGCTCATGATCCAGTCGCCGTCCTCACTGACACGGATACAGTTGCTAGCCTCCTCGAACTCGAAATCCTGCAGAAGCTCGACACGATTCTGGTATTCGGCATCATCCTTCAAACTTCGCTTCCGGCGTCGCGCAAGCCAGTCGGGAAGAGGCCGAGCTGTAGATGCGCCCGAGATTGTATATACGGGAACTGTTCCCGGGTTGGAAAGCTTCATGATGGAGGTATTCCAAAGCGAGCCGCACCAAAAGCTTGGTTGTTGTGTTGAACGTGACAAGCAAGGTTTATGTTCTCTGGCGGATGCGACTGAACTTGGAAAAAAATCAAGGTGAAGAAAATCGAAGCCCCACTCTGTTCGGTGAATTCGGTGGCTCTCGGTGAGATGGGCTCCTCTCCTATCAGTTCCGCCTTGAGGTGTGAGGTCCATGAGCTCCGCAAACCAAACCCGGCCCCTTGGAATTGGCCCCTGCGTTCCTCCACGGACTGGTAAAATGGGTGGCCAAAAGTCTGGAAAACCTTCTCCACCCAGCCCCGCTTCTTCAAATCCAGCTCAACAATAGCATCTTCTTTAATGAACAGCATCACATCTAAAATGCCTCCTAAAAAGCGCAAATTTGGCACTGAAATAAGCGGAAATCGCCAACCAAATCATGAATTTACTCCCGAGGCTAGAGCAGCAATGGTAGCGGAGCTAGAGGCAGGGAAAATAACTGTGGAAGTTGCCTGTGATTATCACATATCCCCCGGTACAGTCTCAAAGACCCGACAACGCTGGGCCCAAAGCCACACAATGCAATCCAAGCCAAGAAAAGGCCGGCCAAAGAAGCTATCGCCAATACAGATAAAGAGAATAAATTCAGTTATTAACCGGCATCGTTAGATTACTTGGAATGAAGCTCTTATTGAGTTAAATGCCCCCGTTAGTAAGTATACCCTTCAATGCCGACTAGATAGCTGCTAGAAGCGCAAATGGAGGTCTTAAGATCGGATTAAATTAAAGCCCGAAGATGCAAAGGCATGGCGTGCCTTTGTGAAATACTGGATTCCTCGTGTAGGGGAATTAGAGCGCGTAAGGACTTCCTTCCTTTTGAGGAGTTCTCTTTCTGATAAGACTGCAGGCTTTCTTTACTAATAAGTATATTATATAGAACGCTCCCAATACCCTCGGCGGCTGGGCTTTCCGCAGACCTTATGAATGCTTTCGGAGGGATACTGTGAATCTTCGTATGCACGGAAGATCTTTATAATTATATATGACGTGGGCAGGGATTATAAGAAGCTTCCGTACGAATCTAATCTTTATAACGAGGGATCAATAAGCAAAGAAGAATGGTTATTCTGCTTAGAGTTATAGAAAAGTACTGCGAGAGGGGCTCCTGCCCTGTATCGAGCTCGTGGAGCATTTTCAGCAGGATAATGCCTCTATTCACACTTGCAAGGAGTCGATGGATTGGCTGCTTCTTCATGGGATTATTCTAATTAAATGGCCGCCATATTCCCCTAATCTCAATGTTATTGAATACCTTTGGAATGCCCTCAAAAGGAAGATTAAAGAGTTATATCCTGGAAATCATAGATTAGGCAAGGGAAAGAAGGATATCGCGAAGTTCAAGTTGTGGATCTAAGAAGCGTGGGATGCCCTTAATAATAGACTAGTTTTGAAGCTTATAACTTTAATTGGCGCCCGCCTTCGCGCTATTAAGCGTGCGCGCAGATAGTATATAAAATATTAATCTCTAATTTCAGGGCTTTCTAATAATATATAATTTAAATTATTATAACTTTTAATTCCTAAGGTATTATCAT
>JABCKB010000595.1:0-36119 GCA_013184455.1 Fusarium continuum | reverse complement strand
ATTTAATAGAGGGGAGGGGGGGGCGGAAGGGACGCCGGCGATGACAGAAACAAAAAAAGGACAACTTGATCAGAAAGAAGCCAACAAAGCCAAGTGCAGCCGGAAAAGGCGTTGGCTGCACTTAACTGGGTAAGTCGATTTCTGTCAGCCAGGTACCCCATTCTACTTCCTTTGCTTTAAGTGGCGAGAAGTACACGCCTAGCATTTCGACTTTGCAGCCAATCCGAGGCACAGTCCAAGGTTCCTATTGCAGGATTTAGCGGCGGACACTATAACTTAGTGGGATCAGGGACCGAATCAGCCCGCGGCTGCAGGTATAAGGACCCCCACCTGAATCGCTTGACAGGCAGGACAGGCTACCTAGGTACTTACTCCAGTGGCTCATGGGGCTGCAGTTTGCTGTGGCGTCGCACTCTTTCTTTGTCTCAACCTCAGATAGATTTTGTTTAGATGCAAACTCAAGAATGCCACATGAAAACCGCCCCTGCGCCTAGACAGTGATCAGTACCGCATTCTTGCACGGCGCATTCGAACATGGCACACCATCGTCTTCTCAGCCAAGATTCGGCGATATTTTCCCCCTCTGTCGCTCGTATCGCGGCCTCCACCGCCCGCGACTGGTCTTATATCGATGCCTGGCTGTCATCCAAATTCCACCCCCATCCAGTCCCTTCTTTCGAGCGAAACAACGATACCCTGAAGGCCCTCCTTGCCCTCGCATCCCTCAACGAAGCAGCGGATGAGGAGCGTAATCTAGTCGCCAAGTCTGAAGCCGTTGCGCTGCAGGAGCTCACCGATTCTGAGTCCAAGATCGACAAGTCGAGCCGGCCGCTGAGGGAGGGTCTTATTGAAGCTGTGCAGCACAATCTACCTGTTGACGGTCATACCGCTCTTGATGCTATGGCTAGCATTGCTCTGCAGTTTGGCGTTGCCTTTCCCGAACCCGAGACGTTAGGCCGACGCATGTGCCAACTGCAGTCGAGCATACACGACGCGGAACAGATGAAGGCCCGTGTCGAGGTCCTCCACAAGCACATCGACGACGAAGCAGCTCGTATCCACGACCTTCTCAAAGACCTTCAAAGCGACGACTATCAACCTCCAGCACATCTTGCTAAACAAAACCTCGATATGCAGCGCAAAGTCAAGGCATTATCCACCAAGCTGCCAGAGCTTCAAGACAGAGTCGCAGCTCTTGCTGCATCTGCCGACACCTCGCATCCAACCATCGCGGATCTTGCTCGTGATGAGCAGGAATACCTCGCTGTCTTGGCGCGAAAAAAAGAGCTCGACTTTCAGCTGGCTTCCTTCCAGGGCCTCCCTAGCAATCCAGACATGGCTAGAGCAGAACTTGAGGAGCTTCGAGACCAGCTTCGTTCCGTAGAATCGCAGCGTGATGCTGTCTTTGAAGGTTTAGTGGAACGTGAGAGTCCTGTTAAGCGACGGCGCTGATGGTTATCTCATTGACCCTTGGCACGTTACTATACATTAATGAACCCCTGAACACCGTCAACCCCGCTTGCGCGACAAGCTGACTCTCAGGCAAATAACGCTGAATACCTACATAACCAAAGTCAATGCAGTCGCTATTGGTTGCGTCGTCCTTTTCCTGCCACGGCGCCCCCCAATCTTCCAAACTGTCTGCCCAAGCCTATTCTTTTGGCGGGTACCGGAGGGGCAGGCGCTGGTTCTTTTTGAGGAATTGGCTGCAAACCGACACCGCGTGTGTCCTTGCCTTTGATATCTACCGCTCCGTCGCCAATGCGAAGCTCGCTGACTCCCATTAATGGTATTTCGTCTCCATCCATGTTATTTTGGCGCTGCGCGCGTCGCGCTCGTTCCTGGACACTTCGAAATTTCTCCAGGAGTTCGACCCAGCGTATATTCCCATCTTCCCTGCTCTTTAGTCGGTTTGGCCTGTCAAAATTGGAGCTGCTCGCACTCGAAGTGGTCCTGTTAAAAATGTTAGCATGATAAGTAAAGTAATGCTTGCCATAACACTATCACCACAAAAGCAGCGTATTGACTTACGTTCGAGGTGCCACATGTAGATATCCTATAGAGCTGACACTGTTGAGTCTGTTTTTCAGTGCAGCAAACGCCGAGGATTGTGGTAGGAGCATCAAGATACCGTACATGCATTTGTACAGATACGGGTACTTTTCGGGTTCCAGCAGCTGAAGGCGGAGGTCTGTATGACTTCTTAGCTTTTGCAGCGTAAGGCTATGGTGGAAAGGAGGCTCACATGTGAAGACGGGTGACTCGATCAACTGTACCAGCTTATCAACCTGAATGAGCATGTTGACCGTCATATCCAACTCGCCACTAAGAGTCGAACTAATTAGCTGATATATATTATGGCATATGTAAAACGCACAAGATCTGCAGCAAATTGTATGCCTGCTCATACGCTTGGGCAAGTAGACAAAGCGAGAAAGTAGCCACGGCGTTGTAGCACCACGACCGAAACAATGCCACGAATAGCGTCTGGCCATCCTAAAGTTTATTAGCATGCTTTCAAGTCACGACACTGGAGGGACCTTTCATATACCCTGGTTTCAAGGTTTCGTAGCCTCTTCCGAACATCGGCCAGCTGAGGCGCAGTGATGAGGTTATTGTTGAGATTCTGTACCATTATGCTTGCGAACTCAACGTCTTCCTCTTTCTCGATGCAGTCTGCTAGTGTTCTGTAGATTCTCTCGGGGCTCAAACTCAAGCAAAGTTGTCGAATGATAAGATTACCTCGTGTCTCGAGCAGTTTTCTGTCTGTTGAAAAGAGCTGCAACAGATTGACCATGAAATTAGCAAAATAGTCGTCTTCTGTATTTCGCGAGATCTGTGAAAGGAGCTGCAAGTCCTTGGTGACAACGGCATCTGACGGATCTGACAAGGTTTTGAGTAGCGCCGGAAACGTGCCATCATTGAAAGCGAGTACCTTCCGGGGAGCTTTCCTGTGCAGCATAATAAGCCACGTCAGGGCCGCCACTCGGGTTGCTTCATGGTCGTTAAGGAACAGAAGGGTCAGGGAATTCACTGCTGCAGCGTAATCCAGGTCGGCTTGCGTCTGAGTAATGTTAATATCAGCGGGCGTCGATATTGAGCGACCTTGAGCAGGCGTAGGACTACGAAGGTCAAGGTCTCTCGAACTCGCTAGGGATGCCCGGTTGCTGGTATTGCCGTCAACTCCCTTTTCTCCAGGAACGGGTAATCGAGAGGTCGAGAAGGGGTGGAGTGGTTGGGCAGGGGGCGGTTGACTCAACTCGGAGTCATCAGAAAGTGATACAACATAGTCCATCAGGCAAGTGTTGACGCGGGTTGCTGCTTGATGAATGGTTTCTTTGGTGCTGGCCATAGCTGGAAGCATGTGGGCAAGAATCTTGGGGGTGAAAGGAAGAACTTCCTCGGGGCAAATATCGAGAAATTCCACAATCCATCTTAAGGATTCAAGAAGACAATCCTCCTCTAAGGAATTTTAGCCATAGTCCAAGAACTCCGAGATAAACCAACCTAAGGGGGAGTCCAATGTGGCCGTCAAGATCTGAAGAATTTCTCTGTAGTTGATCTCTACATCCTGGCCAGGAATCCAGTCTTCTCCGCTGCTATCGTCATCATCGTCCAGAGCGGCGTCCGATTCGAGCTCATCCCCTTCCTCAAAATCCGGGTTTATGGACTCGCTGTCAATAGAGTCCTGTCGTTTTCGTTTGGCGCCCTCCTTGGATCGTTTGCTTTCTAGGATTCCCTTCTTGATACGGGCGATGCGTTTGATCTCGTTTAGAAACTTATCCAAGCAAGTCTGTGTGGCAACCCGAACATCTGAATTCTGATCCGACAAGAACTTGAGGAGACCTCCAAGAAAGTCAGGTAGATAGGTGACAAGCTCGAGATCGGGTATAGAATCGAGCAGAGTAATCCAACCAACAAGAAATTGGCGAGTGAAAGGGTTAATGACCCATATTCGCTCTTTGAGTAAAGGAATGAATCGAGGTAGAGAAAACGCTGTTGGTAAGTGAGAGTTGTCCCCTAGAGACACTTTATCATCGCCGTCGAACTCCGGCGGTGCCTCAAGAATAGAAACATAGGAAGCAGCAGACTCGGACACGATGTCCTTGACGAGCCGATCGAGAAGTTCTGCTCCATTCTTGACTGATAGTTCTGAGTCCGCGCCAAGCTGGAAAGATCAATGCGTTAACGGCTTTCGTTTTGTCCGGAGTTAAAATTTTTGGGAATAACTTACTTTACAAAGCTGATCGAAGATGCTATTAAAATACACCAAGATTTCTCCTTTTGCAACCTTGGCTATGTTGTACATCGCCTCACAGGCATAATACCTTACTCTCGCATCTTGATCGGTGAAGCACGCTAGAACGGGAGGGACGATCTTGGCTAGATACCTAGGCAGCTCCTAATTCCAGGTTAGAGAAGGCTCAACAACGAGGCTGGGCAAGAATGGTAGGGCTTATGAAGCAAAGCCTCGCCTTCTATGTGGATCTGGCTGAAATAGGATCCCATGAGGTTTGAAACATACTGGACCAAGGGCAATGGCGGCGGCAGCCAGGCCTATTAAACCCCCGTTTCTCGCATGAGGCTGATGCACAGCGTAGGCATACTCGTTACAAAGCTGCTCGAGAATATCGTGAACCCGCTGATAGTCCTTAGCGCTAACGAGATCTCGAATCACACGCTCAAGCCTATGAAGTGAGCGCGTTAACAGTTATGTCTTTGGAATAGATGAAGCAGCAGCAGTAAGTCATCGGGCCGAGGAGCGTCTTCTGGTGAGAGCGAGAGTAAAAATGATCAACGTAGGGCATAGAGGTATTGCGCAGGTTTGAGATGGGAAGTGAGACATACTCGAGAGCCCCAATCTTGCGTTTGTCGTAGAGCTTATCGTTGAGGGCCCGCTGGATGTTGGCATCCATAGCTGCAGCTCATTCACATCGTCCGCTCGACGCGACGAGATAGGCTCCGGCAGAATATCGTTTAAGAGGTAGCCTGATTTTTGGGAGACGATAGATGAGAGATGATATTTTTATCTAGAGATGACAGGTAAGAACGAGGGTCGCTTCAAGTGAGTAAAGGCTTGATGTTGTCGTAGGAATTAGGTTCCAAGTGGTTGGTTCGTTTGAGATGAAGCAGTGGAATCTCACTTGCACGCACTGTACGTTAACCAGGACAGGGAAGGAGGAAAGCTGCCAACCCCCACTAGATTGGTAACGACCCACGAGCTTAGGACTTTGTATTCCGTGCTCGTGATCTGACGTACGAACGCCATCTGCTTTTGTGCTTCAACGAGAGGTTTGTTTAATTTGCCAAAAAGGAATAGAATGTCGACCACAGAATTTTTTTTTTATCACCAAGCACTTAATACTCCATCATGGTCTATGAATATTGCGTGTATATCGCTCCCAGGCTTTGGGGCCCCTTACTACTACCCCTTGTGCGACACATCGACGTCACTCAAAACCTCTACCACTGACCCATGTGATGGGTGGCAAGCCCGGTTCTTCACGCGCCCATTATTGGAGCCTCAGAATAGGTCCTTCATATGCCGGACACTATGATTTTTCCGTCTAACACGCGACTGAGATTCAACAAGATCCTTTGGGAAGCGAGACTCGGTTATCTTACCAGTTGATGAGTGTTTTCTGCTGTCTTGGACACTACGGACTTCTAGTCCTAAGTAAGGTATATGTTATTCTTCCACGATTGATTCAACCAGTCTGGATTCCTAGATTGCCCATCAAGCTCGCTGGTAGTACCATGAAGCGCACAGACAAGGCACTTCTTGTTCCTCCTAACCTCAAGTATGACAACTCCGGAGTTTACGAGCTTCTGGACCAAGGCCTGCCCATGGATTGTCTCGCACAAGACAGAGCTGGCTTCCAACCTAGGCTAAAATCATGCTTTGTGGCAGTGATACATGTCAATATCTAAGACAAGATCACGATCGCTGACAAAAGTATGAGTACGAGACTCATTCATAAACTCATCAATACATCTAGTAGCAAACAATCTAGTGTAGATAAGTGTAGTCGTCTAGTCTAATCGAACTTTTGGAAACAGGGCACAGACCAGCCCAAATATGTACAGCAAAACACCAGTTCATTGACCCAGGTTCGTCTAGTGGTGATGACCTGAAAGATCACCGTTCTGGATCGATTGCTGGCACTTGGCAAGAATCGCCGCCTGCCTAGATACCTCTGCTAGTCTCCCGATGACTTGCTGGTTGCCGTTGGCGAATCCGTACAGTGCATATGGGATGTTGACCTCGTTGCAGAACTCCTGCACGAGCTTCTGTGTCGCGCGCAGGTTGTGTCGAGGCACACGAGGGAAGAGATGATGAATTACCTGGAACTGGAGACCGCCATGGAAGAAATCAAGCCATTCAGGGCAGTCAATGTCCATGGTCGTTCGCAGCTGTCTCTGGGGGAAAGATTCCTGGGGTCCTAGCTCGACTGTGCTCATGGCGAAATGCGATAGCACAATCTGAACATGGAGGGGCGATGCGGTGATATTGCTGATCATGACAAAGTAGAACCGGGTCCAGTTGTCAGGAAGCATATTGTAAACGAGACCGTAGCCGAACCAAGTCCAAAAGAAAACCTGGCCAATAATCTCTAGCCACCAGATGACCAACGCAGGGCCCTTCTTTGGGCCACGGCCCATGATGAGGAAGTCCCATGACAGTCGGTAGAGGTTGAAACGAGCGAGGGCGAGCAGCGGATAGTAGGTCCAGGCCTGGACTTTAAGAAGAACCTTCGCCACGGCATCGTAAGTCATAACCCGCTCGTAGTATGTCGATCTCAAGCTGCCGAGTAGACGGTGGGAAACGGCAAAGAGAGGCATGTGCTCAATGTCTGGGTCGTGCTCGGGCGCATTGGTGATAACGTGGTGCACGTTATGATTCCTCTTCCACCATCCTATCGACAAACCTCCCATAAAGTCGGCAATAAGAGCACCAATGCAAGAATCGACGAGATAGCTATGTGTAATGCCCATATGCCCAGCATCGTGGACAGTGAATGAGAGCTGATGCCAGAGGCAGCCCAGTAGAAAGGCGCTGAGGGCGTACCACTCATAATGGAGACAGACTGCTGAACCAATAGCTAATGCAGTATAGCGAAGGCATTCTATTCCATAGGCCCGGTAGTTGCAGTCGTAAAGACCGGTGTTGTAGACTTTCTGGTGAAGCTCGCGGTACTTGGCGACAATCTTGGCTTGAGTCTCTTTGTCCGGCGGAGGATAGGTGGCGAGGTCAAGTTTAATATGTTCACGGGTAATTGTATCCAGGTAGGACATGCCATCCATCTCTGTCTCCTCAATGCTTGAAGCAGATGATATCGAGGGTGCTCGAGCTCCAACCTTCTTCTTGTCGCCCTTTCGCTGTTTAAGGCCGTCTGTATCCTCATCGTCGAAAACCGGTGACGGCACACGGGTCGATGGGGCACTCGAGTCTTGGTCTTTGTGGAATCCGCCCTCGGAATTGGCTCGTTCAATCTCTTCGCGCGTACGATAGACACCTCCCTGGATAGGTGGCAGTAAGTTCTCCCAAGTACCTTCGATCCGGCCGATACGATAGCGCAGTACTTGCTGACGGGTTTCGAAACAGTGAAGACTACACAACATGGGAGCCATTAGCATCGAGACTTGCAGCGGTTGTCCTGCGAGGGCCAGCCTACGCATCAATTTCGTCCGAGGCATCCTTGCCAACCATGTGGCGCATAGCATGGCTACCGCCGGGATGATACGGCATCCACGGATCCATCTTGATAACTTGGCCATGGAAGATTGTAACATGCTTGCCTTCAGCAATCAATGCTTCAATCTCGTCTCGTGTCATGAGCTTTGGTGTTCTCTCAGGAGCATTGCCAGTCGAGGGTGGCAAGCCCGTAACGATAGCGCTCGGCGCCATAGGGATCGATTGGAGAAGACGAAGACAGACGACAACCAGCCAGCCAGAAAGAGTGTGCAGGACGCTAGCTGTCCAAGATCACTGGTGGTTCCAGACAAGGGAAGAGAGCGGGAGAGGACCAGATTTAAAGGTACAAAGAGGGGGGGGGGAAGTAAGTAAGGCCGAATCAAATGCAACTCAATTCACCGCATCTTAGGTCAGATGCCATTGGATTTTTAGCAGCTTCCATTTCAGTGCGTGCTTGCTTCCAGCACCGGCAGTGGTGGGGAAGCGCAGCCGGTGGGTGGCACACATCAAAAGTGGCCCGATCCCTCCACTATACTCCGTAACGGCGGGGCTCAGGAATGATCAAAGGTCCTTGGATTTCAACATCGAGTTTCCATATGCCATTGAATACATTCCTAAGCCCCTCCCCTAATTCCTGCAACAAACCTTGTAACAATGCGATTGCGTGTATACTTCCACGTCATGATCCTGAGAGAAGGCATCGGAATTAGATACAGTCAGCTGTTTCAGAATCAATTGGGACGAGCAACCGCCACGAAGTGACGAGACAGCTAGAACCCTGTCAACAGATGTACGACCAAAGAGTTGATGGATCGTCTTCTTACATTTGATAGGCATGGAATAATCCATATCCGTATATCCGCCGCCATTGCCCAACAAATGGCTTACCTACCTAAAGGTAGGTAGGTGCTAAGGTATCCGTACACACGGACCTTTA
Source organism: Fusarium continuum (assembly GCA_013184455.1). NCBI lineage: Eukaryota > Fungi > Ascomycota > Sordariomycetes > Hypocreales > Nectriaceae > Fusarium > Fusarium continuum. The sequence goes on along the minus strand of JABCKB010000595.1, from coordinate 27,486 downwards.
AAAAGACCAAGCTAACTGCGTACCACTCGCAACCATGAACATCTAGCCATCCCAGAGTTGGCAAACAGCAATTGGTCCTATCACTTCTTCTTGCTCCTAAGGTATTCAGAAGGGAGGCAACAGCATCAACTCCATAAATAGCTAGATACGTGGTTTATCTTTGCCGGAGTCATACTTCACCTCAGAGTCCTGGCCGAGGATGAGCTGATCCGATGCACCCCTCTCCAAAACCTTTCGAGTACAGCAACAACCTTGCAAGCTTCCTGCACCACTTCATAAGTACCTCGAAGAGTGCGAGGCAAAAATGTTTTCAAGTATCTGCTCGAATTCGTATTCGAATCTATGGCACTGTCCTTGAGTGGAATTTGACCAGCATTGTCTCTATCAAATTCGAGGCCATTCTAGACTTGATACCCCAAACCACTTTAAAGAACTCACGTAACATAGGGATAGATTTACAGGCTCCAAAGCACTGTCACGGATATCATATATACATACTGCTACTTCTATACACTATACTTCAAAAACTCGGATGGAAATCTTCAAACGTAAGCCCGCGCAACTTGCCATGTGGTTTCCATTCATCATGCTTGAATAGACAGAAATTATTACTAGTTTACACAACCCAGAGTCCAAGACGCCCCGGGTTCTATCCCGTTCGCGCAATCTTTGCGAGGCCTCCTCTAGACCCTGTGTTATCTTTTTGGTATGTTCTCAGCGACTATAGACGCGCTATCAAGTCTATGCATTCAAGAGTCTTCATTCCTCGCCGCAAGGGGTACAGAGGAGACCTGCCGATGCCAAACTGACACGTCTGAAGCCATCAGCACACAACAGCCTATCCAACCAATTTCAACCGCTCAAGCTTTGCTTAGTAGTGGATGGCCTTGGCGTGGGTGGCCATGGCAGCCTCCTTGAAGGCCTCGGCCAGTGTAGGGTGGGCATGGCAGGTTCGGGCAATATCCTCGCTAGAAGCACCGTACTCCAGAGCCAGGGTGCCCTCGGCAATCATCTCACCGGCGTTGGGGCCGATGATGTGAACACCGAGGAGGCGGTCGGTCTCAGGGTCAGCGAGCATCTTGACCATACCCTCGGTGTCAAGGTTAGTCTTGGCTCGAGAGTTGGCAGAAAAAGGGAAGGTTCCGACTCGGTAGGGGATGTTCTGGTTTTTGAGGTCCTGCTCACTCTGGCCAACCCAGGCGACCTCAGGGTGGGTGTACATGACTGAGGGGATGGCGCCGTAGTTGACATGGCCGTAACCCTTCTTGATGTACTCAACAACAGCGACAGCCTCCTCCTCAGCCTTGTGGGCAAGCATAGGGCCAAAAGTGACGTCGCCAACACATCTGATGTGGGGGATCTTGGTTCGGTACTCGGAGTCGATGACGACGCGGCCGCGGTCGTCAGCCTCAAGGCCAATGTTGTCAAGGCCGAGGCCAGCGGTGTAAGGTCGTCGGCCGATGGCAACTAGGACGACTTCGGACTCGATCTACGTACTAGTTAGCATTGAATTATCACAGGAAGACTCCATCTACTTACGGACTCGGGCTTGCCACCATTAGCGGAGTCGACCTCAAGCTTAACCTTGTCGCCAGTCTTATCACCGCTGACGACCTTGGTGTTGAGCTTGAACTCAAGACCCTGCTTCTTGAGGATCTTCTGGGTGTTCTTGGCGATTTCGGTGTCCATACCGGGGCCACCGATCTGGCCGAGGAACTCGACAATGGTAACCTTAGAGCCCAGTCGCGACCAAACGGAGGCCATCTCAAGGCCAATGATACCGCCACCAATGACGGTCATGGTCTCGGGGACCTTCTCGAGGGCGATAGCACCGGTGCTAGTGATGACGCGTTTCTCGTCAATTTCGAGGCCAGGGAAGGGGGTAGCCTCTGAACCAGTGGCAATAAGGATGTTCTTGCCGCGAACGCTGGTCTCACCGCCCTCATTGAGGTCAACCTTGATCTCGTGCTCGCTGACGAAAGAACCGGAACCCTTTATGTACTCAACACCGTTCTTCTTGAAAAGGAACTCGATACCCTTGGTAAGACCGGAGACGGAGGTGTCCTTGGCCTTCATGAAGTTGGCCAGGTTGAGTTTGACATCGCCGACCTCGATTCCGCGGTTCTTGGTGTCGTGAAGAATCTGGTGGTAGAGATGCGAGTTGTTGAGAAGAGATTTTGAGGGAATGCAGCCGACGTTCAAGCAGGTACCGCCGAGGGAACCACGCTTCTCAATGCAGGTAACCTACAACAGGTAAAAATATCTGGTCAGCCTATTCTGCTCGTTCGTCCATTTGACCGAGTTTCCTAGCTGCAAACTCTTGAATGCAGTCAACCAACCTTCAAGCCCTCTTGACCAGCCTTGATGGCAGCGACATAGCCAGCCACGCCACCACCAATGACAACGAGATCCTTCTCTTCTGCAAGAAATTCCAGTCAGCGGGTTGTTCGGGGTCGCGCTCCGACAAGCTCGGAGGTAACATACCAGCTGAAGAGGCATATCCGCGACTCCATCGCGACAGCGAAGGGGAGGCGACGACACTGGGAAGCCTGCGAAGCAAGAAAACAAGGTGTAAGCAAACGAGCCATTTTCCCCTCGATGACGGATCAAACCCAGCAGCAGCGGGTTTCTGAAAAAACCTCTCCTGGGCACCTGTCGCAGAGCGCATTGCATTATATACTTACGTGGATTTCTGGAAAGCCGGGCGAGCAATAGCTCGTGATATTAAGCGACTAGAGAGCATGGTGCGGGTTGTGTGGAAGGGCAATGGGGGATAGACAGATTGTGGAGAGACGAAGGAGGAGGGAGGACAAGGTAAAAAAAAAGTCGATGAGAGGCAAGGGTGAGGTTGAGGTTGAGGCGTTGCCGCAACAAAGCTCGCCCGTCTTAAAGCACAGGGCAATCTATCCCATAAAGCACAGCACAACAAGCACCTGGCAGGGAGCTTCGGCAAAGGGAAGCCCGGGACCCATCAGCCGGGTTTTTCCTGAACGTCAACTAACACAACATATCCAGACGATTGGCCCTCTCCTCGGTAAGAGAGCCACCTACAGCGCCTTCATCTGCTGCGCGTGGCCTGAAAAGCTTTTACCATGGCCCTGTGTGGCCGTGAAAGCCGCCCCTGGACATACATCTCCGGTTGTCGAATGGCATTGCGTGCTATTCCCAACTTCTGGAGCTATTCCATGTTTTGGTACAAAGTTCGCGCTACATGCCTGGGAATTCGGGCATTTAGTCCCAACGAACGCCGAAACGCTTCTCCCCCAAAACCAAGTTCGCCCCCAACGAGACGGGCCGTCCGCCTATATACGCCTCTAACAACCCGCCTTGCCCCGTTCCTACCCGGCCACGGACGTTTATTGCCTTCGGCATGCCGACGTCACTCCAAGATAAAGCTGTTCATATACGGAGTATGTCACCAACTCACCGAGACCAAGATGATTGTTAATAGCCGTCATGAATACGGACATAAAGACAGACCGGGGGAACCGATGCTATTATTGCCTCCGGGGATGTCCATGACCCTTGCTTATCTAAATTTCTATAGCTACCGGTCGCACGATAATCTGCGCCTTCTCGCAAACGCCCTCCAGCTTCTTCAACTCCTTGGCACCAACCAACTTGGTCTTCCGGATCTTCTTCCGTAGCATCCAATGTATTCCCGCAGCCAAGCCCGGCAGCTCTCGGGCTCCGCCAAAGATCTTCTCCAGCCTGATACCTTCTTCTGGACCCTTACCCTTGCTTCGGCATTCCTTCAGGAGAGCAATTATGAATAGCTGCACAAACATCGATGTCCAGTGGTTTGTCTCGGGAAGCTCCAGGGGCTTGAGGACAGCGATGTTCAAGGTCCCGTCAGCAACAAGGGCTGCGTAGAATTTGGCCACGTTGGTGATGCGCCTCTCATCTTTCATGCGTTCAGCATCAGCTGTCTCATCCTCCTCTGGGGCTTCTCCGAACATAGACTCTCCAAGACTCCTAAATATCTTCCACAATCGGTCCTGGATTGCGAATCTGATTCTGCTATTGCTTAAGCAGGCTTTCCCTCCCACCAGAGCGTAGAAGGGGTTGTAGTGAATCTCGCTGCCCACGCATTGAACCAGCACAGTGGCAAGGGCCAGTTGGCCATCTTTCTTGAGGCGAAGGTTGACGAATTGCCTGTAGGCGTGTTCGAAATTCGATGCCGTCATCAGCGCTGTAAAGATTGCAGTTTGTGCTGTTCCACTCAGTCCCTGTGCTCGAGCTTTCTTCGGATAGTCTGGCAGAACAATGTCCATATCTTCGTGGTCACTTAACTCAGCATCAGACACGGTTGCCTTCTGGCTCTTATCTAGTAGATTGGTGGGCACACTGGCACCTACCAACCACCATTTTCCTCGTGTTTCGGCTCCCTCAACATCAACCAAGCCCACGCCCATAGGGGCAAGACCATCAAGTCGTCGTGACTGAGACTTGAGCTCGCCAAGTCGTTTTTTCATGCGCTGTACATGCTCTGACACAATGGTAGAGTCCAAACCACGGGCTTTGCGTTTGCCTTTGGTGAGGTCGGTGATGGTCTCAACTATGAACTTTGTGCGGGCAGAGATGTTGCTGTAGCCCATCTTTGAGACAGATTGGTTGAGAACACCAGAGACGTGCTTCAACGATTGCTGGTCATCCTGTTTCAATACTCGACCAGCCATACGGCAGATGCGCAAAAGCAATTCGACGTTGATTTCGTTGAGATCGCGCAGAAGCCTTTCCATGTAGTCAAAGATGATCTTACAGGTGACGACTTCGAACACGTAAAGCTGAGACAGGAGAGTCAATATGTTTGAAGCTTCCTTTTGGATGGCTGACTCGGCACCGATCTCCCTGCTCGCCTGCTCATATTGAACACCAAAATCTTCCACAATACGGCGAATCAAGACCGAACCAAAACTCGATCCGATCAGTCGGTAGATGGCAGCTGCGAAACCACCAGTGAGAACAAAGAACTGATCAGGCAGGCTCTCTGGTTTGCAGATCTGTGCCATGATCGCATCAGTGATGATGTCTGTCACATCAGCGCGGGCGTTGTTTTGGTACAGCTCCTCAACAGACTTGACAATGGACAGAATATTTGTATCTGTCAGACGGTTGATCAACCCCTGAACTTGTTTTCGTAGTCGATTCTTGCGCTCCTCTTCCGAGCTGGCAGCTTTGCGCATTGAGGGAGGGACATATTTCGCAACCGTGACACCAGTGGTTGGCGCCACGTAAGGATTCTCTCTTTGACGCGGTTGAGCTGGCGTATTGTCCGGGGCATCATCACCGTCGTCGCCGAACCCACCGAAAGACTCATCGTCAAAGTTACCACTATCTTCGTCATCTTCGTCCAGAAGATCCAGGTCCTCATCTCCAGATCCATCATCCAGATCCAGGCCATCGTCATCCTCGCCTTCATCTTCGCCGTGACTTTTTGATCGGCGTGCAAGCTCTGCTGTCTTCCTTCGCTTGGATGCTAGCCAGTCGTCATATTCGCTTTTCCTCTTTTTGTTGTCGTTGTCGCTCAGATCCTCTTCGCCACTCAGGTCTTCCAAGAGATCGCCAAGACCGTCCTCTTTGAAAGATTGGGGTAGCGATTTCCGTCCCTTTTTGATACCAAGCTTTCGCTCAAAAGCTTCGATTTCGGCGTCGTCTTGAGCAAGCCTTTCCTGCACGGCTTTTGGAACGCCTTTTCCCCCGCTCTTTGCTTGCAATTTGACTTCTTTATCCCTGTCTTCATCATCATCATATTCTTCACCCTCGTACATCACAGCGTCCATATTCTCATCTTCATCTAAGGAGGTGTCTTCATCATCATCATCCCCCTCCTCATCAAGATCGCCCTCATCGTCGCTGATGTGCCTCGAGGCCCTTGACCGAGGCTTGTTTGCATGCGCCTTCTTTTGCGGTCCGTTTGGTCTTATTTGAGCGAAATTCGTAGGCTGTGGTCGCTGTTGTATAGGCCTTGAATAAACATGTGACTTCTTCTGCACCCGCTGTGCCTTTCGTTGCTCCTTGCGCGAAGGTTGCTGGCCTGGCCTCTTTTGTCCATTTCTCTGGAGTTTAGACTCTGGAACATCTAGGCCCATTTGCTTGAAGAGCTTCTGCTGAAGCTCTGGAGCGGAAGTCATCTTAGGCAGAGATGTAGCGGAAAGAAATGCTGCTCTCACGTCCGAGGTAGAACCTGTAGATGTAGATGGAATTTTAAGCAACAATCCGTCTGGTATTTGACATTGGTCATGCCTATTTCGGCAGGCGGTCAATTACCACCTTTATGACCTGAGTGTTGGTCTGGTAGTGATGTTCGCAAGGGAAGTCTCAGAAAGCTCAGAAAATAGGTATGTTGGATCTTACAAACATGAGGCACGTGTACCTCGTTTGAAAAGCGATTCTGTCGCGGCTTAACAAAGCTTGGTTTGAAACACACTCGAATTCACTTCGAAATTTTACCGGCAGAAAATTACGCCTTCGCGACATGGGAGGTGGCATGGAATCTGATGGTACTTGTGTCTTGGCTGCTGAAGAGCCAGAATATAAAGTATATGAGACTCACCGCCAATCCAACCGAGACTAGCGGCAATCAGAAAAAGTCGACAACAGCGGGAGGTGAGCCACGTTCACCGCCACAAGCCTCTACGCCACGCTCGTGGATGGCGGGGCACAAGTCGACTTGAACCTTTAGTTGCTTGACACCCATCTTGCAATACACATCGACACATTGACCGTAGCTTACACCTCATCACCATGGTCGACTCTCACATGAGCCATGATGAAGTATGTAACATTCCACTTTCTCATTGAACCATGACCAACTGCTTTTTAAAAGACTCGTTTTCTGACATTATGACAGTTCTTCGCCAAGTTGGGTGAGCTCTTCAACCTTCGCAAGGGCAGCGACCATGGCGCCATTTACTTGAGCCAGAAGCGACGTACGTTGTCTTCTATGATATCGCTCATTCCTGCTAAAACTCTCTCAGTTACGTACGGTCAAGATATCCCCAGTCCCTCAGAAGAAGATCCCTCACCAGACACCCATCCCGGCAAGCCTCTACCCCTCATCATCAGGGCAACAAATGGCAAGGGTAAAAAGGAGCGCTCCAGCAAGACTAAGCTGTCTACCGTCGTCAAACCTGAAGATCTGGAGGCATTTTATGTGCGCTATGCCGACGTATGCAAGACTGGCATGACAGCGTTGAAGCCCAGAGACAGGAGCAAGAAGAAGGCGAAGGCGAAGAAGAAGAAGGCCGCAGCATAAAAAAACATACACAGTTCAGGGTTCTCACGCATCAAGAAGTCAAAATAATGCCATCGATTAATGAATTATTATCCAGCGCAATACCCAATCAGGTCCCTAAGCCACCATGACTACTAAGTATTCATACATAAGAAAGAGTAAACATTACACTGAGCGGTAGATCATACAGCTCTGTCTGACCCGTGTGCGCATTAGGCATGTATCAAAGGTATGTGAAAGGGGCTCAAGCCCTTTAGCACTTGAGGCCAGAGTCGAGCTGTCCTCGGAAAGCGCCGGGAACAGCAAGGCTGGAGTGCGAATCGGCAAAGAACTGCGAGGGATTCTTCTCGATCTGCTTAAGGGTGAAGCCAACACCAGTGTCCTTGCCGTTCTGGATGACACCAGTGCGGAATGGGCCCTTGAGGCAGCCGACAGCGTTGCGGCTCTTCTCGTCTCCAACAGGGTTGGGGAAGGCAATGCTAGATATCAAGTCAGCTTGTCTCCTCAAGGTATCTTCAATCGCCTTCTCATTCATGCAGAAACTTACCGAGGAGGTCCGGACTTGCCCTTGGCAGCCTCGTGGATGTGGGTGGCCGTGTTGGCGGGAGATTCATACTTGCCGCGGAAGCCGTAGAGAGTGATGTTGTAGCAGATAACGTCCTCGTGCGAATTGATGCCGAACTTGAAGAGACCCTTGCTGCCCTTCAGCCCACCAGTAAACTTGTTCTCGGCGTTGACGACCTGATCAGGTGTAGCAACAACCTCCCAGATGGAAGTGAAGGCGAAGGGGATGTTGCTACCCTTGGGCTTGAGGAGGCCTAGGGCGCGCTTCTCGTGCTCCATGTCAGGAGTTGGCGAGGCAGCAGCGAGAGTGCTGAGGGCAATGGTGAAGAGAGAGAGCTTCATGTTTGCTTTGAAAGGGGGGGGTATGGGTTTGAGAGAAAGAAAGACTGTTGGAGGCTTTGGTGTAGAGTTGATGATGCGAGAGCTGATAGTGAGGACGATATTGAAGTCGAGGCCAGAGGTCGCATGTTTTATAGATATCTCAACCCAACCAAAACATCTCAACAGCACCTACCAAGAGAACGTCGCAGTAACGTCATTGCAATAATCATCCAGCATCGTGAAGCCCCTGGCAAAGCCTCTAACCCACAGCAACATCAACTAAGGATTTCGACTAGTAATTTGCCAAGCAGAATAGCTTGCGGTGCAAGATACGCCAAAGCAATAAAACGAGGTAGGGAGGTATTGCTCAGGCATTCGACTGCAGACAAAGTAAGAGGCAAGCCATCCTTTGCGTACGTACTCCGTACCAGAGTAAACACTACATGCAACATTGACTAACTTGGCTAACTTGACTTACCAAGCGGCCTGGTGTTGAGCTAACATCTCACACAGCCACACGGCATCACGGTGCCAAGGCTTCTTAATATCTGCCGCAACAGCCAACAGCAAAATAACAAGCACATAGGGCATGCTTTTCTTTCGCACAACTACGAGATGCAACGGTGGATATAGCTAGCTCACGCGTAGCACTGCACCGGACTGACATTGGCAACAACCACCTCCGTCAGCCCAGCCCAGCCCTCGCCCTTGCGGAATAGTGCATATAGATCTGGCTTTCCAAGGCCTCAATACCGTTTTGAGCACCTGTTATCCCATCTGGGTAAAAATCAAAGCTGCCAAGCTATCTTGGCATCGACAAGGAGGAGCACTACGGATGCGCCAACTCCCGAAGCAAGATGACCATCAAGACAAGCTTATTTCGAAGCTTAACCAGCAACGCCCGCTATTGGCCGTTTCCACATTTTCCCTGAATCAAAAAGGTAATTGCGCAGCAGCACGCACAGAAGAGGAACGTGCTTGACTGGCAGCTCTCCCAAAATGGAATCGGGCAAAGGGAGTATTTGTGGAGGAATGACTGTAGGCTCGGCAGATGTCGATCGACGCAGCCCTTGGAGCACGGCAAGTCAAGCATCCGGCTTGGTACTCTGTCAAATCGAGAGGCCACGAGCTTTGTTTCTCGTATGAAACAAACAAACAGTTTGCACTTACCACTGCTTACCGAGCGATCCTGCTGCCTGGAGACGTTGCTGCCGAAGACTATCGGGCCTCTTGGTTTCTCAAGACCGCTTCACTCTTGAACCTTTACGCCCGCTTGTCTTGGCAATGTTCCTCTCGTTTGATTCCAACATCCACTACCTACCTAGAGTTTGCTGTCAAGGTCCCGAAAGGATTCAATGCCCCAATTCGATCGAGCCCTTTTGCCGGCCTGCTCGGCCGGGTCAGCAGGCAGGGTCTTTTGCCAACAGCAGGATGATATCATCAGCATCAGCGTCGTTGTGAAAACTTGACATCTCAATTCACAAGTCACAAAGGCTCGAGGAACCATAATCATCCTAAGAGGAGCTTCCCTCACCGTCATGCTCTGTCACACAATCAGTGATATGTCGCTCCATTATGAATCATCGGTTGAGCTTAACAATACTGCGGCTGTGAATGGCGGTATATACCTTGGCCGATATCCTCAACGCCATTACATTGGCCATCATTACGGCCACGTTCGTCGTCGTCGCTTACATTTCAAAGAGACCAGACCAGATTACTCCCGAACGCCGGCACTCACCATCCAGTCATGGATATGTTTTACCTTCACTGATATCGTCGCCCGGCCAGCGGACTGGCTGCCTTGCCCTAAAAGGCTACGCATGTCCGTATGAGTCCTACGCTCTTCCCATTCACCAAGACCACCTGCCGTCATTCTTAAAAACAGATCCTTCGGATGATTACTCGAGATACATTCTAAGTAGAGCCATGTAGTCTCCTGTGAGACTACCAGCTCGAGCAGTCATCCCTTCCTTCATTGACACAATGAGCAACCTTGTCATTGACAACCGCTCGCCGTCGTCCAGGCGTCAAGGTGGGACAAGTCGGTACTGTGCGGTAAGCCCATAGTAAATTCTCCCTCGCCCCAAGTCCCTCAGCATATTAAAGGACAGAGCGTCGATTCATCTTCGATAGTGATTTCGACCGCGTATCCGTACGTAAAGATTCCACCGTCGATAACCTCCAACTTTTGCTGCTCATGTGAAAAACGAAAAGTGCCAGAAAAGAAACAAGCCGATATAAAAAAGCAATAGTGCAGAGAGGCAGGCCATCACCTCTGCTGAGAGAAAGGTCGACCATGATCGTGTCGGAACATAGCTGCGTGAAATTCAGTTTTAGTGAACACCGTCACCCGCCTCCTACATGATCTGATCCTGAGTCAAGCCGCCATGGGGATCGGTGTCCATGACATCGTTTCCACCCTGGTTTAGATACTTGACGAAGCTCAGGTTAAGAGGACGGCCGCCGTATTGGTAACCCTGAAACTTGGCAATGGCAGTCTCGGCAGTCTCAGCTGTGTCGAAGCGAACCACACCGGTGCCTCGGGAACGACCGCTGGGCTCGTACTGAATCTCAGCTTGCTCCACCTTTCCGATGGTGGTGAACAGCTCAACCAAGTCGTCGTTGCTGGTCGACCAGGGCAACTGTACAAGATTAGTAAAGCAACAGGGCCTGATGACGCTGGAGAAAGCCTTACGTTGCGGACATATATGATCTCTCCCCTCTCGGTGCCGGCGGTAGCAAAGTCAGTGAAAGGGTTGGGAGGGACGGAGCTGGCCGGGGGCTCAAAGCCAGGACCGCCAGGGGCACCTCCGCCGAAGCCTCCACGACCAAAGCCTCCTCCGAAACCACCACGTCCACCACCAAAGCCTCCGCGGCCGAATCCTCCTCCAAATCCTCCTCGCATACCACCGCCATAGCCACCACGGCCGCCGAAGCCCATGCCGGGTCCACTGCCGGCATAGCGGTCCTCGCGAACCTCGATAACACGGCCTTGCCAGTCGTAGCCATTGAACTGCTGGATGGCGTTGCGGGCATCATCGGGGCTCTCGAAAACGACGATGCCGGATCCCTTAGGACGGCCGTCAGGACCGATGTGTACATCGGCTCGAATCACGGCGCCGTTTCGGGCTGGTTAGACGTTAGACTGCGAGCCCACTTGACCATGAGCTCCAACTGAGGGGTGACGAATACATACCAGCTTGGCGGAACAAGTCCTTGAGATCTTGCCAGCCAACGTTGAAGGGAAGCTATCGCATGTTATTACTCACACATCACTTGTTCAGAAATCGGGGTTTAACAAACGTTGGCCACATAGATCTGACGGCCGCCACCACCGGCACCACCACCAGGAGCGCCGCCGCCGTATCCAGGGTTGAAACCACCGGGCATGCCACCAGCGCCGCCCGCGAAACCGCCGCGGTTACCTCCAGTTGCTCCGATAAACCGAGGCTCAGCCTCACGGTCCTTGTGTCTGTTAGCTTGACGTCCATATCAGGGCTACAGAAGTTGTTACTTACCTCACGCACGTAGACTAGGCGACCCATGAGATTCTGGTTGCTCAGTTGGGCAACAGCCTGTTGGGCTTGTTCCCGTGTAGCATATTCCACAATTCTGCAAGTCTGTTAGTAGAGCTCAGAACAGTCGTGATAGGAGTTAACTTACCCGCATCCCTACAATCAACCCAGGACAACGTCCCACCCGTCAACCCAACCATCCATAACGTCTAAAAGGGAATAAAGAGCCACAAAGGAAAGCCAACCAAGGGAAAGGGGGGGAAATTATGCGATGAAGCCCACCTTCGACATTCCATTGGGAAGCAAGAGCACGTCGGCAAAGAGTACCTCTCCAGCTATACCATTTCGTCAGTCCCATATATTCCACCTGCATTCCGCGGCGTTGAAAGCCTCACCCTGTCTCATGAAGTCCTTGAGATGGTGCCACTTGACATCGTACGAAAGGTTGCCGACGTAGACTCGGCGGTCCTGTTGGGAGGATTCGCGAATGTTATTCATCATTTGTTCTCGAGCAACGGCTCGCTCTTCGTATGATCGGTGAGGGGCCTGTCCACCGTATCCTGCACTTGGTCCTCCGCCTGGTGCGCCTGTGCTAGTCATGGGCGAGCGATCACGGTTTCGTCGATAATCGTCCCGGCTTCCTGATCGGCTGCGGGGGGAGTAGGAGCGGCGTCGATGTGACCTGTCGGGGCTTCTTGAACGTCTGCGAGGAGATCGTGACCTCTCACGCTGGAGCTTGTCAGCGGGAAGAAGTACAAGAGACGATGCCATGCCAAAGCTTGATTATGTTGAGATGGAGGAGCACCGAGGTTGAGCAGAAAGAGGGGTATTGTAAATTGAGATGGTTCGGGAAAAGCAAGGTTTCGCGCGCAAACGAGTATGAATCACTGCCCGCCGTCGCCGTCACTGCCGGCGAGCAGTGCCCATTTACGAGATGGAGCAGTGCCAAACGCTTGCGTCTCCAATCAAGTGCTTTACAGCACGTAGAATGGAGAGTAGTAAAAATCAAAGCGCGCCGCGACGGCCGATCTCGGATGAAAGGAGCTACCGAGAGCTCCCTTCAGATATCGAGGTCGTGATCAGGGCGCTCGGGAAGCGGGGAGCAACCGCCAGAAGCGGCGGCCAAAGGCCGCAACACGATCGGGCGCGGGGGAGCGCACAAGCTCGGCAAGGCGACAGAGGCATTGCGCAAGCGGGAACGCAATTCAAACAGGCAGATGCAATTGTAGAATAAGGTTGAGGAAAGCCAGGAATGGAATAGGTTTACTTACGGGTCGATAAGTATCACCGGAATCAGCTATAGAAAGGTGAGCTTCAGAATGGGCAAGTCAAGAAAGGATAAAACCTCTGCGAAGAATGCGCAACGACGGGGAAAAGGTGAGAAAGAGGAAGAGTGGTTGAAATAACAGGGAGTGAGGGTAGCTTGGTTGAGGTAGGCAGAGAGGTCGCCCTCTAGTGGAGGGGTGGTGGCAGAGTCGAGTGGACCTTGGCGGGAGATGCAGGTAAGGGGGCTCAATAATGCAATGCAATGGATGTGGAAAGACGACGCGAGAAAGAAGATGCGGCTGGAAGAGCTTTGTTGGAGTGGAATGGGGAATCTCCGAGGCTGCATCAAGCAAGAGGTGGTATCACATTGATTGATGAAGACACTCCTAGGAGTGGGAGCTCATGCGCGGATACAACAGCAAAGCAGGACACAGCAGCAGCGGACAAGACAGGCTCAAGTTCTGTTGTGCTTAGACTTTTGGGAATAGGAAGCTCAGATCATGGGTTGAATTGGGCTCAATCAGGCTCGGGAGATGATGGATGGGCTGCGGCAAGGCATCTACAGGCAGAGCCGCCGAGCCTCGAGGAGCCATTGAGGAAGATAACGGGGTACTGTAGAGTCGAGACGACAAAGGCACGCACGGCACACACGTTACCTTGACAGGCGCAGACGCGAGTATGCAAAGCCAGCCGTGGTAGCTAGCACAAAGAGCAGCAATCGCCGACCATGATAGGGAGCAAAGACATGAGAGACCAAGCAAGAGATATCATCAACATACCCATTGTGACTGCGGTCTAATCGAGTGCGTGGTATGGTACGTCTGGACGTACAGAGAGAAACCTCCTTTTCCGTTGGGGTGGGTGCTGGCCTTGTCGCGTAATAAGGTAGGTTCGTAGGTAGGTATTTTGGGGCGACGAGTGATGGGTGCGAGTTCGGACAGCAGACGAACGGGCGCGACCGGTTTCTAGGAGAGGTAGGTCGCGGCGGAGGGGAGCGGAGACGGGCCGTAGGTGTCCACGTTTTCGTATTATGGGAATATTGGACGGCGAGCGATCGATGAGCGAGGATAGGTAGCTATGGGGGCGACGAGTACGTAGACTAAACTACCAGTACAGTGAGGGCAAAAAAACAAGACAGCCACGGGGTCCACGGTCAGACCTCAGTCAACAATGGCGATTGTCGCATAAAAAACGCAAGCACCTCAACGTCTGCAGCACCCGAATGAATCACACAGCTGCGTGGGCTGGGCTTGGCTGGGCTGGGCTGAAAAGGGCCTCGGCGTGCGGCGTGCGGCGTGGTGGTACCAGATACCAGCTTCTGAGAATGGATCGGTCAGGTTGGTTGACTTTTTTCTTTCGCCCGGGACGGGAGAGGGTCGGTTTCTTTTGCGCTTTCAAGGGGCTCGAGGATAGAACAGCGATAGAAGGACGACGGTGGAAGGATGGCGAATGTGGCTTCTGGTGTCTGTGGCTCTCTAGTGCTGACTTTCAAGGTTCTGGCTGTCTCCCTCTTCTTGTGTCGCAAAAAGAAAAGAACGCGTTGGGTGAGAGATGAGAAGAAGCCAGGCGGCGAATGAGGACACGGAGCAGGGATAAGACCAGGGACAGTGGACGTGATGGGATCCACCCTGAAGCTTACCGGACATGAGCACGACAACACGAGGTACCATGGAAGTTACCTTGGAAGCCTGCTGTATTCAGTACAATGCATGATATCAAAGGTAGGACGGCGTGCAGCTATATTATTGACTTGTGTCTTGTGTGGTCTTTTGTGTGGCTGGAAGGTACAATGAACCTAAACTTTGGCGTTCAGGCTGAAAGCTGCAAAACTGTCAACAAGCTGCCCGTTTGGCCCCAATAAAACATTCATTGTACTGACGTTGAAGAAAGGCTTACAGTTTTCTCCATGTCACAGCCCTACCTACTCCTCGGCATTCAATTGATATCATACCTCTTTCCTTTTGCTAACACTTCTTCTAAGCCTCCGTAGTTCATGCCAAGTCGAATTCTTGCTCTTATTCCCCAAGTCGAATTCTTGCTCTTATTCCCCAAGTCGATGTCCAAGGAACCTGCGGAGGACCAGCAGTCTTCGCAGCTCTCAAAGAACAAGTGGTAAAAGTGATGATGTACCTATGTACTTTGGCTTAACTGGTGGACCAGCTCTGCAAGGTGCTTAAAGCGGCTTCATATTAGTGCAGGTAGTCACCCTTGTCTGCATGCTTTCAGGGTTCACACACCAAAGAAAGACCTTTGTAAGTCTGAGTAGGTAGGTATGTACAAGTATGTTTGCGCAACAATCTCAAGAACATCGGTAGTCGAAATTGCATTAAATGCCAGGTTTCACCATCCAGCCCAACTATGTCCTCAAGCAACTATTGGGCTACGCTTTCAGCACCTGCTTGGCCAAGATGTACTAGCAAGCACCAGGAACAAGGAGCTGCGGTCTTGCGGCATCACGGATCTGTTCTGTTGCATTTGGTGTCGTTTTTCGACTCCGGGTTCTTCTCTGTCTCCAGATCTGCAGCTTGAATCCACATCCCGCACTCACGCCTTCGTCAGCCAACCCATCTATCTGCATCTGATCTTGAACTGGCTCGTCCAAGAAACGGGACTTGTTAATCTCGTAGCAAGGCTGAATTAACACAATCAGATTTCGGATTAAAATTGGCCATGTACGGACTACGGAGCATCTATCTCGTTTGTCATCTCCCATGACAGCTCAACTTTACCACGCTCAAAAGTTGGTGGATCCGAGCCAGATCCGAGCCCATTCCATGCATTCATACTCCGTACTGTATCCCATGCTTCCTCGGTATCACCAACATCAAACCAAACCCACATTTAAATACTGCAGGATACCAAAGCCCTGCTGCTCTGTTGAGTATTCCATTATTACCGAGATTATTTCGCAACTGTGTCTTCTTTCCTCGCATGGCTTGCACAGCTGAGCGTGTGGAACGAAAGCCGTGATTGGCTCGTGTAGCCCTCACATTGATTTTGCTACTGCACGGATACAAAGACACTCGTTGTTACACGACAAGCCATCGCTCCCAAGTCACGGAGGATCCCAGCCAATAGCTCGCTCTTTGCTATGGCCAACCCCTCTTCAACGCAATGCGGATCAGGGTCACTAGCTGTTTGTCTCATCCTGTTCCCAGCCAGGCTCGACATTGAGCGGGCCGGCAGGTAAGAGGGAGCTTTTTGACTGAAATGCCACATCTACGGCGTATAACACCCAGAACAAGGATAAAGGTTTATTTGAGCGTTCATAATGATCCTCGTCAGTCCGCTAACATCCATGGCGAGCGCTAAGGTACGAGATAGGCATGCCTGGCATGATGATATAGCGTTCGAATGTTCGAACAAGTCGTAAAACCAGGACCAAGGATTGCTTTGTGACCTTGGTAAGTGGTTAGTATAAAATACGTTTACACCTGTTGGAGAAGCCATGAATTCCCTCGGCAACGGATATTACGATAGTACATGGTGCAATAACAACACCATGGATTTCTGGCAACCAGGTCCGATCATCAAGGTTGTTGGCGGGACCCCTGGCGATGCATCTAACGACGCTCAGGCCGTTAGCAGCACCCTATGTGGAGCAACTACTCCGTACGCAGTTCACTCTCAGCTATCCACGGCCTAGAAGTGCAGGATAAACAGAATGTACAGGCCCTCGGGAAAGCCAGAGTTGATATGAATATTACTATAATCGTCTTGATATAGTACAATCCACGGGAAAACTGCACCCTTCAGTGTCTAAAAATCTTTTACATTAGATGATACTCACGGGTCTAATCATGACTTTCACCAAAGGTACGGAGTACGTCTGAAGGAGATCAAGCTTCGAGTCCTATTAGACAAGCCGCTGGGTTCAAGGAACCTCAGAAGCATGATCATCAACTAAATGCTAAGTTCGCATTGCATGAGGCGTACTAAGCTATCAGTCAGCCGCCCGCTTTACGAAGCACGTCTGATCTAGGTGGTACTGTACGTACCTCAATTTGTCTACCGATCCCGTGCAAAGAACGGAAACCGGGAGTGGCCCAAGCTCTTCCGCCGTGTCCCACTCCGGAGCATTCGTCGTTTTCATTGGGGGGGAGGCTGATTGGCATCTAAACGTCAACTCCAAAAAATTAAACGGACGATCCGTATGAAACCTCGTCAAGACGCTATCACCATCGATACGTAAGGTAGCGACCCTTCAATATGTCGGCGCCGATTCGAGTCCTTCCTAGAACATCAGCCTTGCGCTCCTCGAGGCTGATGCAAGGTCTTGCCTGCCGATCCTTCCACTCATACGACCATCCACCGCCTCCGGGAGCATTTGGCGATGCCGAAAAGTCCATCCTCGCTGCTGCTTATAGGCATGTACCCGAATACGGATTTTCCCAGAAGGCCCTTGGGCTCGGTGCGAGAGATGCTGGCTATCTCGACATAAGCGCAAGCGTTATCCCCGACGGCGCCTTTGGCCTGATCCGATACCATCTTATTTCGCAGCGCGAGGCTCTAGCAGCTCGCAGCAAGGAACTGTTCCCCGATGGCCACCAGCCCGGGATTGCGGCAAGAGTGGAAGCGTTGACATGGGAGCGACTCATGGGTAACAAGGAGGTGCTGGATCGGTGGCAAGAGGTAGGAGGCATGCCGAGTCCTTCGTGACATAGATATTTACAGTTCTGCTTTACAGGCATTGGCTGTTATGGCTCAACCCAACTACGTCCCTGAGTCCCTCAGAGAGCTTGCCAAGCTCTCCGACGAAATATGGTTCCTCGCTGGCGACAAAGCCGTCGACCCTTCATGGTACACCAAGCGCGCCAGTCTCTCCATGATCTACAGCACGAGCGAGCTCTTCATGACCAACGACCGATCCCCAGATTTTGTCGAGACGAGGCATTTCCTTCAGCGAAGACTGGGCGAGGTCAAGTCAGTCGGCGGCATGGTCGGATCGTTCGGTCAATGGGCCGGCTACACCCTCAGCGCAGGTGTGAACATACTAAGGAGCAAGGGAGTCCGGGTGTGAAGAACAGGCCTGGCGTCTACTGCATCTACCTCATATTGAGACAAGAGAGAACAAAGCTGGCTGTAATATACTGTATGAGTCATGTATAACATAACCTATTGAATAGAGAAGCCTTAGCAGGCGCATGTTGTAATTTCATCCATTGTTTGATCCCACACAAAACCAATTCCTACAAAGTTCTCTCGTATCACTCATAATAAACTCCACAATGCTCCGAGTATTTGCTTTTGGATGCCCGATCTCCAAGCACCTGGCCGATTCTCCGCATCGGCACCCAACTCCGGAAAGATATCGAGTACGCACTCTACTGGAAATTCTCAAGAGTTCGTTGACGAGGGTCCGTCAGTCTGAAAAGAGGTGTCGTTAGCACTAAACTACGACAAGCTAGTAAGGATGAGACGAACCTAATGATCTTGACGTCCTTCTCCAAACGTGCCCGGCCTTCAATGGCATTGGGCGTGATGAGAATATACTGCCGCGAGACTGAACGACGGGCAACGTCCACCTACCGGATCAACCAGTTTAGCTCTTTGCAATCCTTCGTTTTACTAGCATTGATCACTTACCAGCATGTTTGTGCTAATAGCACGATTCACATTATCCATGAAAACGTCAAACTCGTCAAGACACCGGATGGGTGAACCTATGGCCTCCCAAACTGAGAGCAGCATGCAAATGGA
Source organism: Fusarium continuum (assembly GCA_013184455.1). Taxonomy (NCBI): domain Eukaryota; kingdom Fungi; phylum Ascomycota; class Sordariomycetes; order Hypocreales; family Nectriaceae; genus Fusarium; species Fusarium continuum. Next base: position 8,880 of record JABCKB010000595.1, on the reverse strand, counting down.
TGAGAAGGACTTCTCACCACCAGAGAGAGTCTTGGTGTTTCTTCCAGCCGAACTTTTGCGTGTCTCGTCAGGCTCAATCTGGATGTGAACCTTGCGCCAACGATGATCCAGGTCAATCTTGCCTCGGAAGCCTCGCTCACTGAGAAGGTAGTTGAACTGAATCCTGATACGAGCACTGATCTGGCGTTGGAACTGGCGCCAAAGATGTAGGCGATGTCCAATAGCGCGCTTCAGGGACGAGATAGTGTCGTCGACGTCCCTGGTCTGTCTCGTGACATCTTCGTATCGTTCGCGAGCTTCGGTAGCCCGGTCGTAAATCTGCTGGTCAGTTGCTCCAAGGCGTGCCTCTCGCTGTTTGAGTTGTTCTCGGATCTTTGTGTACTTCAATTCGATACTGCTGTGTGTCTCTTCGTCTGGAATGTGAACGCGTTCTGGTGCCGTCCTCGTAGCCTGCTCTGTAAAGTCGGCCACTTCTGCCGCTTTCTGGTCTCTCTTTTCCTCGGCACGTCGCCGTTCGTTCTTGGCTATGTCGATCCTCTCAAAGGCGTCATTCTTATTTGCTAGAGCTACTCGCCTCATGTTCTCAGCACTAGCAATCTTCTCGGATGCTTTGTTGACCCGGCTCTGGAAGTCATCTCGTTCGTTTTTTTCCTCTTCAAGTTTCAACCGGGCTTTCTCGGTTTTGGCCTTGAGGTCTCGCTTTGCCAGCGCCATTTCTCCATATTGGCTTCCAAGCTGTTCCTCTTCGAGTCGCTTTGACTCGAGCTCGGCTCGGAGGATGTTGAGTCGATCGTCAACACCCTCGAACGCATCCAATTCCATTTGTATACGCTCAATGTCAGCCTGTGTTCGGCGAAGATCACCTTCATATCTTTTAGTGTCTTTACGCTGATTCTCGAGTTCTATCCGACATCGCTGAACCACCTGCTGTGCCTGGCGCTCATCTCGGTTGATTTCGGCCATTTCCTGGCCCAGTTGTTTGAGGTTCTCTTCCTGAATCTCAACCTGTTGAACGGCGTCCGTCTGCATCCTAGGCCGCATTGTATATGGCTGGATTGGGCTTGTTCCGATAGATCCATTGCGGTTGGTAAGTCTCAGGCCCCAACCTCGCTTTCCCCGTCCATCGTGGAAACATAAACAAGCGCCCACATTACGTGGCGGGACGCCTTCGACCATGACTCTCTCAGCCTCAACTCGATCACGAATAAGGATGATCTTTTCGATCTGATTGCTGATGATGAGTTGAGACCTGACAATGTCGTCATCGAATTGAAGAACCCTGAGTATCGTATCAAACTCTGGACTCGGTTCCTGACTGCCTGTGTCGATTTTGCCTCCATACGCAATGTAGATTGGGGGTTGCTTCTTGAGCCGGAATTGACGCATCAAGTTGGAGAGTCTTGTTTGATCAGATTTACTTCTGACAACGAATGCGTTCAGTCCATCTCCGAGGGTTTTCTCCAAAATTCCTGACCATTCGGGTTTTGACAGTCGAATGTGAGCTCCAATAGGTCCGACTGGTTTCTGCTCCCATCCACCTTCTTTCTCGATGGCTTTGACGATTTCCCTAACTTCTCTATCGTAACCATCGAAACGGCCGCCAGTTGTTGCCTTAAGCTCTCGGACCTGTTGTTCTACGGAAACGATCTCCTTGCGTTTGAGGTCTTTGCTCTGTGAAAGCCTCTTGGAACGTTGTTCGGCCTCGCCAAGTCGGGTTTGAAGGTCAGGAAGCTTGTTCTGTATCTCGTCCATGTGCTCCTTCAGCAGCTGCTCCTTTTTTCGCGCATGCGTAAGCTCGTTGTCCTTTTGCGCGCGAGCACTCCCAGTTGATTCGCCCAATCGGCGTTCTTCCTCCTGAATCTTTCGTTTACAGGCTTTCATATCGTCACTGACCGTTTTAAGGCGTTGATGAGCGTCTCGCTCCTCCATGAGGAGCTCGGACTCTGCCTTCAAGGCCTGCCGATGTGCATCCGTGGCTTTAGCGATTCGGTCCTCAAACGATTCTCGATCTTGTTCGAGCTCTTCCTTAGCCTGACGAACTCTTTCAAGCTTCGCTTCGACTGTCACAAGGTCCTCGGTCGTTTTTTCGCAATATTGTTCGGCCTCACTGATGGCCTGGGTCCTTCTGACGATGTCGTTTTCACGGTCAGCGAGTAACCGCTCCTGTTCTACGACCTGAGACCAGACTAGCTGGTTTATGTAGTGCCGTGCTTTTTCACGTAGTGTCTTGTTTTTTTGCGCAGTTTCGGCGAGTCGTCGGGCCGCCTCCATCTCTTTCTTGACCTCTTCGATCTTAGAAGTAAGATCCTCCCTGAGAAGGAGAGTCTTGTCAAGTGTGTCCTGTGACATCTTGTAGTCATTGTCTAGTTGCTCCAGCTGCACGCCAGAAACGAAATATTTGTACTTCTGAGCTGGAGTCGCCGCGTTGAGGAACTGTCGAGCGTTGTCCTGCGACAATACCGTTAGGGGGTTACTGATCTGCAATGCATACCATTCGGAGATCTCGTCAACCTCCTGTTTCTTTGTTGATATGATCCGACCAGTAGCGCTCTTGATCTTGAATCCACTGCTACCCGATTTGGAGAAATGGCGTTCGACAACGATGGTTTCGCCATAGATATCAGGTTGGTAGGCATCTGAACCAGCATTCTTGATCTTGACGACTAAGCTACCATGATCACAGCCTTCTTTGACAAAGGATTTTAGACTTCCTCCTCTATTGGTATCGCTGGCCTTGCCGCCCAGGCAGAGCGTTAGAGCGGTAAGGACGGCACTCTTTCCACTTCCGTTCTCTCCGACGATGAAGTTGATGAGCGGACCAAGGTCGACGTGTAAGCGCTCGTGACACATGAAGTTGAAACATGTTATACTCTCGATGATACCGCTCTCGGAGACCATATTGTTGTCAAGACTAGTCCCCCGCTGGGCCAATTTCTGTGTCGCTTGCTGGTCATCCCAGTCAGTGTGCTGGAGATGCCTGAAGCCGTTGTCTCGCATGAGCTCATATTGGGTCTGTGGTGGAGAGTCTACTTGTCGGCGCTCTTGGTCGTCTTCGCTCTCGGAGCTTGGTGTGCCTTCTCGTTGAGGGGTAGGTTCTATTACTCGGTTGTCGTCGAGAGTAACCCTGGCGCGCTTTCTCTGAAGTAGCATATATGTTAGATGAAGTACTAGATCGAGTGCGTTTGCCTAGTCCTTACGGCATCCTCGCCTCTAAAGTTCGAGCGCGCCTGTTGTACATCGACACTATCGTCATCGTCTTGTTCGGCGTCGCGCCGCGATCGTTTAGTCGGTGCCATAGCTACGATGCACACGGCCTCGCGATATCTCAAGGAATGGGCTTCTAGTGTTGAGGTTTTATCTCAGGAGGGATATTATCATGAGTAACTCTGGTGTGGTTCAATTCGCAGGTGCCAGGAATGAGAGCAGGTGTTGACTTCCCTATCCAGAAGGGAAACACTGGACAAATGAACAAAGGTAGGAAGTTGCGCCTCAGGTACTACCATCCCACTGTACGCGTTGTTGGACGTGACGAGCGTGTCTCAAAAGTGGGGGACGTTGTCTCCCAAAAAGGACTAGCTCACTTTCGTCGCAAATGACATAGAATTCCAGTGTCCTTACAAGCAGGTTACCCGGGAGCTTTATGTGTAAAATCGCAACCTCAACAACATCACCCTCAACAACACAACTCAACCTCGAATTCACCAATGAGACTCTGACAATAGCAATGTCTTTAAGGTCAGAAATTATAGAGGAAGGGAATTCCTCTCAGGGAAAAGGTGAAGCAGGGGAGACTAGCTTCGAGAACAAACTGCCCGACAATTGTATCGAGTACCTTATATTCTCCCTCAACCTTAATCCTCAATTGGATGCTCGAAATCAGCTTTCCCAAATCGAGAATATCCGAAAAGCGGCCCAAGAACTTGCTGTCTCGCTTACCAAAGACTATATCTGGCAAAAAGATGATTTCAATCTCACGTTGAAAAATGAAAAGGGTGAGTATTAGACTTGTAGCGTTTGCTGTTAAGGCACCATGCTAACATATCTGACGGGCCTGGTGTATCTCCATGGCATCACTGATTATAGCGATGCTGTTGAGGATGAATGGCTCATAGTCTATATTCTCAGGGAATTATCTAAGTCTCATCCCAACTTATGGATCAGAGTCTTTGATACAGACGGCGAGTTTCTCCTTGTCGAAGCCGCCAATGTCCTACCGAGATGGCTGAGTCCGGAAATCGACAACAATCGAACATGGATTAACAACGGAAACCTGCTACTCATCCCAGTAAAAGACGAAGAGGGTCTCAAAACTCGAAATCTCGAGCTATCGGATGCAGTCGAGGTCCTCAAGACGAAACGCGATGCCCTTGTTCACTCAGGATTTGTCGAAGCTGAGGCCTTCTACAGACTGGAAAAGTACCCGACACAGATTAGTGAATCGATCCATCATTCCTTAGTTACGATCCCCAGAAAGCTAGCATGCGTCCTTAACTCGCTTCCTAAATCAGTCGCGCCGGCAGTCGAGGAGTTCTACCTCCGGGATCCTATTGCCATGAAGCGTGTCATCTCGCCATCTGAACCACCAATATTCCCACCAGGGGACCTTATCACCACATCTGTTCGGTTTAGCAAAGTGCTTTTCGCTCAGCTGAGGTCCCAGCGATTTGATACACCACCGAGCTGGAGCGCAGTGCTTCGTAGGGCGCAGAAAGAGTCTCCGTCAGGCGAGACAGATAAGGCCATGGCGAGGCTTGATATTGGAATGAAGCTCACATGTGGGTTTGAAATACTAGCCGCAAAAGCTGAAAAAAGCAAAAGCAGAGTTGTACGTGAGCTCGCTATTGTACTCGAGGACTTGGCAGAGGACGGCAATGATGCTCTCCCTTCAGAAGAAGAGATCAAGTCATGGAAGGATGCCGATCGAGATGACAGCGAAGCATGGATGGACATTAACTACCAAGACTTTGAGCGGGAATTGGACGGCAAAAGAGAGAATGCTTCCTCTGGTGCCAAGTCAGGCTTCGGCAACACGAATACACAATCTGACCTTCGTAAGATCGTGTCCCGGTTCGAAGCATTTCTGAATGATGATAGTGCTGGAATGGACGGCGCAGAACTCGATGAAATGGATTATGATGACGACGATGATGACGACTTTGACGACGATAGTGAGTCCGAGGACAAGGAGGTTAGCTTCGACGAGGAAGAATTTTCCAGGATGATGAGAGAAATGATGGGTCTGCCATCCACAGCCTCAAGCACGAGCACGGCCAAGAAAGCCACCTTCAAGCCCGAGCCTCCAGTGGTTGATGAAGAAGACGAAGAAATCCAAAAGCTCACCACGGAATTCGAAACTGAACTCAACGAACATGGCGCCCTCAAACTCGACCCTGCTACTGAGAAGCAATCTCGTCTGATGAACACAAGTCAAAGAGACGGAGAGAGCAGTCTGCCGGACATCAAGGAAGAGAGGGAAGAGGACAGCGAGGAGGAAGTCGATATTGACTACAACCTGGCCAAGAATCTGCTAGAGAGCTTCAAGAGCCAGGCTGGTATGGCTGGACCGACTGGTAACCTGCTGGGTATGATGGGTTTTCAACTACCCCGGGACGAAGATGAAGAGGATGGCAGGGAAGATGAAGAGATTAATGGCAGTTCAAACAATGGGAAGGGAAAAGCACGAGCATAGTACGCTCATAGGAAAAAGCATTCACTCAAGTGATCATCAGAAATAACTCTAAGCCCACGGACGTGTACGATCTCGTGTATTTTGACGGAGAACTCGCAATATCTATTCATTTCGGGTACTGTCAATGCCTCGATCAACAGCATCGGGCTGCTAGTCTAGGAACTTGGTCATATCTCGTCAACATTCGCTATCCTCATCACTCTCTTGCCCAGAGCGCGGCCTCTTAGCAGGCGACATCTCGCCACTCATACGCCTACTGCGCCGCTGCTGGCCCCTGTCATCATGCTCCTCTAGCCGAGCAAGCACACTTCCCAGATGCTTCCGCGCTGCAAGTTCTCGTCTGCTGCTGTCGTTCTGCGGCCTGTAGTATTCCCCTACCAGCGAAACTGTCGCATGATAGCATTCGTAGAGTAATATCCGGATGTGCGCGTTCTCTCTGTCCTCAACAAGGCTGGATGGTGATGCTTCATGTCCGGGTAGCGGCTTGTCGAAGCCTCGCCAAAAGTCATCCGAGGGCCGTGGTCGTTTGCTGAAGACGGATGCCAGGAGGGGATCGCCAAATATGCAATTGCTCCATTGTCGCAAACCCGTCACCTCGATGTGGCTTCGAATAGACTCATCTGGCGTTATCGCATAATCCTCCCTTTTGCTGTTGTCGTCTTGGTTGACTATCCTGTGGTCCTGTTGCCCCTTTCCGACACAGTCTGATTTCCTCGAACTGCCTCGTGATGATTTTGGCTGTGGCTGACTGCCGTTTATTTCCCCAGTTGGCGTGTTAGTTTTCTTCGCGGTTTCGTATGAACGGTGTATTAGGGTGTTTGAATCCTCTCCAGCATCCAAAACAACTAGTCGAGGCTTGGTCACAGCGTCAAGAAAGTGCTGAAAGCGCTCAAACTGATGTCGAATATTACTGTAGTTGAACATAATAGTCAAGTCTTCACCATCCCGAAGGACCGATTCAATCAGGCTATGGAACGCGACCCCCCATGACTCGGCACCTTTTGATTCACTCAAATTTCCTTCGAACCGTCGCGGTAGATGATGGACGACCGAGGGAGGGACTGAAAGTACATCGGCGGCAATGCCAAATTTCTTTGTTGGTGAAACCTGACTGGATATCCGACGGAGAAGTTGACCAGTTTGGAAGTCTAAAGACCTTTGCTCACAGGAATTAAGGGGTTTAGACAGCGTGGATACAGGCGTACCTCGCGGTGGTCGGATGAGGTTATACTCAACTGGCAGAATACCACCAAGAGACTCATGCCGGACGAGTACAGGTAGATACCCGGCCAACAGCTCGGCATTGGCCTCACTTCCCAGTGTACTTCCAGCGTTTCTGCCTGTGGCTTCCTTGGGGCCGAGACCTGAGCATACCTTTCTCTCCCTAGCAACAGCAGAAAGCCACTTCAGCACAGCAGCCTCGGAGCCGAGGGTCGACTTCTCGGAACGCAGCAGGCGTATAATTTCAGGTGGGGGCAAAGACAGCAGGAGGCTGGGGCCTTCTGTGACTTTGACTTTATAAAGGCGTTGCAGTCGAGCTGAAGGGACGACCTCGAGCTCCTTGACCGACAGACGAGGGCTGATGCCGCTGAGGAGCGAGAGGACAGACCTCTCTGGCGGAGCAGCCGCCATGGGACTGAAGGTTGAGCCGGAGGTAGATGTAGAGGCGTTTGAGGATGATTCAGTAGAGGTCAAATTTCGGGCCGAACGTGGGATATTGTCATGTACAAGGTTGCAGTTTTTTTGCGCAACACAATGGCTCAAGAGGGGCAGACTGCCGTCGTCCCGAAGGGTGCATTGGTACGACAGTCGAGTCATAAGGGAAGGGATATATATGAGAAACGGGTGGTTATGGGTAGATATCCAAGAGGGTGGCTGCTGTACTGAGGCGTTAACAGGGTGGGAGAGTCGAAACTGGCTTTCGGCTTTTTGCCAGTTAAACAATATGTCAAGATAGAGCCGAATATGAATGATGTCTTCGATGCATGCCTGACAGGGAGATGCCCTGCAACACAGGATGAGAAAAAGGGTTTGACAGCGGAGGCGTGAAGTGTATGCAGAGAGTGTTTGGACTGTCAACACGGTGATAACCTGTGTTTTATGGCTTTGTTGATGGTGTTTGAGCAGGAGGGATAGGTATCGAGAGATGATGGTAGTATTATATAAAAATATTTCTTTAATAGGCTGAATTGATCCAAAGAAAAGTGTCAAAAAGATGATATGATAAAAAGGACAGGGTGGGTTGATGAGTGATGTATGTAGTGGTTGTTAGCTTCCACGATACAGCAGCTGGGTTTGCCTTCTTGGAACACCTCGTGCGTATGCAAAAGCAAGCAGGAAATCAGGGCTAAACAAGAAAAAAAGAGACATCTCCGTCGACGGCTAATGAGGATAAACAGGCAGCGTTGCGCCAGCATATCTCTCGGTCCCGAGGGCAGTGTCAGGAGGTATGTATTTACATGGACATGTCTAGCATAGTCGTAGTGATGCTGCAGAGGCGGAATAGACAGGGATGGATGTCACCGCTGGTCAGCGAAACTGGCCATGACGAGCGAAGCAGAAGCGAGAATTATGGGAATCGCAAGCCAGAGCCATAGGGGGATTGGTCCAGACAGGCCCAAGTAGGGTAGAGGTAGGGTCCACGCTCACGAGCGAGGGCGGAATAGAGAACCGAGAGGACGGGGGCGTAACGGGAACGTAAATGGTCGACGTAGCGAGGTCCAGCGTGAAATTGTGACAGTGCACCTTTCTCTCACATCAACAGGTCAAACAGCGAGAGCATAACTTACCTACTAATGAGTTACATACTCAGATACTATATTGAGAGGGGGATCCAAAAGCTTTGGGCTGGGCAATCAATGGGCTGAGCTGAACCGAGCTGAGCTCACCGGCTCCCCCCCCTTTTTACTCTTGCAAAGAGACTGAAAGAGATCATCATCTCGTTTGCATGATGCGTTTGTTCTGTAGAGACACAAAAGACAGCATAGCATAGCAGCAGCATCTGTAGGGACCCGACGCCAGTCTTGACCGAATGTAGTGTGCGGATAGAGACAGGGACAGGGTAAATGTCATCAAATCGCCTTGTCCCGCCGGAACGGTGAAGCCGAGGCGAGGCGCCATGGGAAAAACAAAAACAGATGGACTGGAGGGCTGGTAAAGCTAGGGGGACCAGCAACCACCCAGCCCCAGCC
>JABCKB010000592.1:0-26264 GCA_013184455.1 Fusarium continuum | reverse complement strand
ATGAATTTTGGGACAGTGAGCCCTCTGGACTGCCGTATTTACGTCCTTTTCTTTTTGCGGATCCCTCTCAACGCCACCCTCATCTAAGCGCTTTTACCCCTGGTTTTTAGATTGCACGGCTGTTAGTTAACCAAACAATCTCTTCTGGCGCCACAACTAGCAACGAAATCGTTAGTCTATGCTTTAGCTCTCGCGGAGAAGATGCGGATCGCTTTTATTGAATCAATAGTTTACACGCCTGCGTAATCAAGAAAAGATAATACTAGTTGGGTAAAGTCAAGCCGCTGATGTGGAGGATATCTTGGTAAAGTGCTACGTCTGCGGGGTGCTAAAAAGAGGTCGAGTTTGATGGTAAATATCCTTCACTACGTTCAGAGTGTAAATTCTATTGCTGTTTGGTTCAATTTCAACTCGTATTATTCTTACTATTCACTTTTGCCTTATGACTACAACCGAATAGCTTTATACATGTCAGCGACCAAGATCTTTCAGAATGTGGTTGACTACTCACCTGAAAATTCCTGCCAACGCGATGAGCAAGCCAACAACAGACATGTCTGTTGCAGCTCGTCCTGAGAAAGCCCAGCTCAGGACTACTATCACGCATGTTTTGCTATGGCCCACAACCGTGCTAGCCACAGGCCCCGTTTGTGCAATGATAAAGAATTGAGAAATGTTGATCAACATAGCCAGAATCCCGGACCACAGTACAAATCAGTTTTGAGTCCCATCGACAAAAAGGGTTGACTTACAAGCGGTATCAGGACCCAGTGGCTGACATTGACCTGATTCACGGCTGGAAATGTGTCGATCCATGGTACAAAGTAGAGCAGAAGGAAAGCCGAGAGGGGAGCCTGGTTCAGCAGCAGCTGCATGCTCGAGATGGCGAGCTTCTTCCGAAAAGCAGCTATCCAGACAGTATAAAGTGACGAAAAGAATACACCAGCTAGTGCGAAAACGATCCCGAGCTCTGAAGTAGTCTTGACTTTGCCATCATCTGAGGGTCGTGAGTCGTAGTAAGAAACCGTGGCCACGCCAAGACATGCTACGATGAGTGTTGAAGCGGCTAGGTGGGACATCGAAACTCTGTAAAAGGTATAATCCAGGAAAGCAACACAGGGTGTAACTAAAACGCGGGCAATCTGGTAGAACGTGATAGTAGAATAGGCGAGGGAAAGATTGGGTAATATGACATTGAGGGTCATGGCGATGCTGAGGGGAATCATCTTGGCGACGGACACCTGCTTAGCCGTGAAGAAAGCGAAGCGGTCGAGGGAGAGAGTCCAAAGTCCAAGCCAAGTGACGGTGAAATGAAAAGCTGCAAAGCTGATCTGGATGAATTTGAGATTTTCATCGTCAAAAATAGATTTGTTAGTAAAGACCTTGAAGAATCAGCAAACTTGTCCAAACCTTGGGGGGGTATTCTCACTCACAATGAGAACTGTTGCCGCTATGTTTACGGCTATCCAGAATGACGCTCTACTCTTGTTCTCATCTACATCAAGCGATATGTTTTCGTTGTCTATATTCTCATTTTTCAGAAGAAATGAGTCGCCCTCTTCATCGCTGTAGGGTATGTCACGGTGATCGTCGTCCAAGCCTTGGAGCTGGATGTCCACATGCTCGGATGGTCGAGTGGAGGGGTTAACCCTTGCCAAAGAAGAGTTGTAGGCCATTCCGCTTGCTGTATAGAGAGAGCTGAGTTTGTAAATTGCACTAATAAATTATCAGAGGGAAAGGGAACAAGGAAGAAGTTACATACCGGAGATTTACCATGAGGTGTCCGACTTTTCCCCATCCATCGTTGCGACACGATTTCCCCCTGACACTAGACACCACTGCAGTCTAGGGGGAAAGCCCAGCAGAGCTTAGTGTACTGCCACTAAACGCCATCTACTGCATTTGGAGTTTGGGGCGTTTCCGGGTGATGAGTTATGGATTTCTAGCCAGAGAAAAACAATGCTACAGGGGGTTTCCTCAGTCAAGTAAAGGTGATATGATTGAATTTGGTATCATGATATCGTGTATTGTTATTTTCGATTTAATAAAGAATGCTTGCCCGCGTTTTCGGATTTTTGGTACCGTCCTTAAATGAGAATGATTCATCTCTAGTCTCAAGAATCACGTAAGAATTATTCAATACCAGCAGCCTTCATACGCTCAAAACACAGCCTGTAAGCCTCATGTACTTCTGGTATCATGAACCCGTAACTCTTGGCTTTCGCCTCAAGCTTACTTGTATCGAGCATACAATTGCTTCTCCCAGCTTTGATAACATGAGATTGCTCTTCAAGGGAGAAATTCTTCCACCTCAGGCCAGGCCGTACAATCTCGCGAAAGAGGGTCAGCACCTCGTTGTGGGAGATGGCTCCTGGGTTGGTAAAATTGAAGATCCCAGTCTCTCCATGCTCGGCTAGCGCAACAGAAAGAGGGAGGAGGTCATGAAGGATAGTGTTGCTGTTTGGGATATTAACGACGTGGTCGTAGGTTAAAATCTTGGTGACAAAGTTTCTCGGGTGGAGATCATCGCTGACAGGCATGCGCAACCGTAGAATGAGAACATTGTCGTAGCTAGATAGTATCTAGACAAGTATGCCTTAGCTTCAAACCCTCTAGATGTGAAATACCTTTGAGACTTACAGGTTCAACATGACTTTTTGTCATGGAATAAAAGCTCCCCGAAAAGTTTGGTGCATCGTCTTCAGTAAACCCAACACCACCAATTGGATGCCGCTCATCATACTGATAAATACAGCCGGTTGCAAAAACAGTGCAGTGAATTCCAAGCTGGTGGCACTGATCGGCTAGAGTCAAGGTGCCTATGACGTTGGAGCGGACCGTCTGCGCTTTATTGTCCTCGCACCAGTCAACATTGGGTCGACCTGTGCAGCCAGCAGCGTTGAGGACATGGGTTGGTTGGATTCTCCTCAGCTCGCTGGTAACCTCGGTTATGTTTTCCATCCGGACGGTGGTGGTGTAGACATCTTTGCCTTGCTTCTCGAGGAGTGCCTTGAGATGGCCGGCGACCCAGCCTGTTCCACCCCAGATGAGAAAGCGATTTGACATGGTGGTGTAACGTACATGTACGGTGGTTTGGCTGCTGGAAAAAGGTGAAACCACGTCGCTCACAAGTTAGTTAAGGGGATGGTGTTCGCAGTAGAATAATGGAGGCCCCTGGAACTGGACGCACTAGGCTAAAGTTAGGCGCTGAATAGAATCCGCTAACTGGGTAATTTTTGGATGACGAGGCACCGAAATTGATAACTTGACAGAATAATACCTACGTCAAAGCTTTCCCGGAGCAGCCAAATCAATCTCAGGACACCGCTTTCGGATCCTGCGAATCGCTTTCTTATCCTTCCTTAGTTGCCTATGCACTCTGTGATACCCTGTCGGGTTTCCGGGGAGCTTGACATGCCAGGGCAGCTGCTTGGAAAAGGTCAACGCCTCTTTAACCGAGGGCAGATGAGCCCCTCGCTCACGCATCAGCACGCTCATCCAGACATCTTCGCCGTGGCCTCCATACTCTGTGTCGTCTGTATTCCAGTCTGTCCACCAGTCTCTTCCCTCTTTCAGGATGTCCAGCAGCATGGTTCGATTGCGCAGCGATAAACCGCCATTGTAAACCCTGCGTGTATTGTTGAGAGGTGCTCCGATAAAGTCCCATTCGAGAAACTCATCAACTGTCTTTTCGGCGTTGGCGCAAAGGATTGCATCTGCTTGGAAGACGAGGACGTGTTTGGCCGGTGCAAGCTGCTCCCAGAGCCAAGGGTGCGAAAAGTACATGTTAACACCTCTGCGTGTTGTCAGGTTGAACTGACGAGATATAATCCGTGTCTCGATAGCGCCGTCTGCCACTGCGCGGCGCCAGACCGCAGATGTAGATGGCGAGGTTGCGTTGGGTGAAAGGTATTCATCGTATGTAGCCTGGGAGGTGAAGAAGACGATGGGCCATGAAGGACCAAGGACTGCATGGTAATGGAGAATGAGGGGGATCAATCGTGGGGTGAAGAGAGTGTCGGTTATGGTAGCGACTTTGTTCTTGATGAAGATGCTGCTGGGTGCTGTGGCATTTGAGGGACGCAGCAAATGCGATTTGACCCTGTGTACCAGAGTATCCCGATAGTTCAAGGCGAGGACCCAGGTCAGTGCTAATGATGCCACTGCATAGAGCGTGCGTCGGGAATATAGAAATCTCATCCTCTTAGGATTTCTCAGGGAATCTCGCAATTCTCACTCATCACGGCCCTAGAGTTGAGTTGGTGGTGATGCTCAAGCAAAACACCCTTTGTTCGTCAGGGGTTAAGCCATGCGTCTTTCACCAGGCTAGGGGCTGGGGCTAGCTGCCCGATCTAACTTAAACGCCAGGAAGAAGCAACTAAATAAGCCACACTGAAGTTGATGTTTTCCGTACTAACCAGCCCAGGAAAGGATTAGGGGCAGCTATTGTACATACACACTATCTCTGTTGGCGCTGTGATTCCTCTGCATTCGTGGGCTTTTTCTTTCTTTCAAGAGACGAAGGCTCAGGTCCCATTTACGCTTCCGATTTTCCGTAGCTGGCCACCACGGATTAATCTTTCCCAAGACGCCCCGTGCTTAAGACATTCACTCGCTCACACATCGCGGCTTTGAACTCTTTGACTAGCGCCTTGTCTCAGATGTTCAAGCCTGTTTCTTCCATGGATCTCTTCTTGTCTCGGATAACAAGACGGCGCACCTTGTTGTCGGTGGGCGTCTTCATTATCTTTGCTATATTCTTCTCCGCTCAAATATCACATCGCCCACTTGTTGTGAGTCCTGTCCATTGTCATCCATGAAATAAGTTCACGGCAATGGGCCTTCATTAACCGTATGTGCCCAGAACAATCCTTACTTCCCATCAATATCATCAAATCATGGCACACCAAAAGTTTCACGACTTCACTATCTCATACCCTCAAGCATCGTCAACGATGCCGTCTGCGCAGGCGTCGTCTCGGCACTCGTCAATCGCTACCCAATCCCAACTCTGATCGGCTATAAGGGCGAAAATGAGTTTGATGCAGCAGATCATCTTGCCAAGCTCCGAGTCATGAACAGGTATTTTTCTGACTTGGACGCTGACGACGATGACCTCGTCATCATTGTAGACAGCTTTGATGTGCTGGCACAGTTGCCTGCAGAGGTCATGATTGAGCGTTACTTCGACATCTCGAGGAGATCAGAGCAACGTCTTGCCGACCAGCGCGGTATTACGGTGGATCAGCTCCACGAGCTTGGCCTTCGTCAGACCATTCTATATGGAGCAGGCAAGATGTGCTTCATCGGGTCTCCAAATGAGCCCATGTGTCCACTGATGCCAGCTTCAGACTCTCCTCGCTACAAATTTGGGGTCAAGTCCGGAGAAGAGGATCCTCGCTTCCTGGACTCCCGATATCTCAATTCGGGAACCATCATCGGACCCGTAGGCGACTTGCGGAGATTTATCAAAGCTGTGCTTGATCTCGTTGCCGCTGATGATGCCGTCCTCGACCCAAATGATGAGGATGGAATTAGAATCCATCATATGGATCAATGGTTCACTGCTCAACTCTACGTCCGTCAAGAATATCATAGAGCCCTCGATCTTAACAATGGGGAGTACCCCGCCGACGTGAGCAATCTTACCTCGCTTCCCAAGCCAAGACAGGGAGATGGCGATGTCACAGAGTACCACGTTTTTGTGGATTTTGATTCCTCATTTACTCAAACGCAATGCCGCAACGAACTCGAGATTCACCTCCTTAGATACAAGAACCACGATCTTACAGCATCCATCAGTGAGGACTTTCTCCAGCAAGGATCCGTATTCCGACCATACAGCATCCAAATGCCATCAAATCTCTACAGAGCACTCGGCAGAATATGGGATGACTTATCCACCATTCCTGATCTTCCAATTGCTCAATCTCAGCGGCAATGGATCCAAGGGTTGAATTTCGCGACAAACATCGCATCGGAGAACATCTATGCATTTTATCACAATACATGCGAAAAGCGGTGGTTTCTTGAGCGCTACAAGCACTTCTGGTTTCACCCGTTCATAGTACCTCTGCTTCAGCAAGCGAAGAACCATCTACAAAAGGCTAACCCTCTTCATCCGGGACTTGTGGATGGCCGTGTATGGAAGGCCGCAAAGCCCTATCCGGCGCGTGGTCCAGCGTCTGAGATTGATCAAGATGGCCTCGGGGGTGTCTTTACCGACTTGCGCATAGAACCTTTTATAAGCTTGGGGAAACTATGTGGCGAGAATCTTACAGACATCCTAGGTACGAAAAGTTAGCAAGATGATTAGTCTTTTAAAAAGTGGTAATCGAGGTAACCAAATGGATGTAAATTTTGCTACTCGGTGATGATTAGTTCTGAAGATTATTGACAACACACGCGAATAGCGCTATAGCCGCTTAAGCAAGTCAAGCCTAGCCGTTTTCGATGGAAGTGATCCAATACCGACGTCTCTAATGTAAGCGATGCGAGAACTGGACTAGCCGGCCTTCTCTCGGTGCATACATTTTACGCCTTTGCTTGCGCCTTGCAAATGACATAGTGGGGACTATCCAATATCTGTCAGGTGAATATATTCTGTATATAAAGAATCGAGACGGCGCATATCTATGTGTTTACCATACTCTGATTTATCAAGTTAATAAACCACTTTCAAAACCAACATGCCACAAGTAACTTCTGTCCCAGGAGTCCTCTCCTCCTTCACCGAGACATGGTCACCTCGCCTCGTCGCTGCAATCAACGACCACCACGTCAAAGTCGCCAAGATCGACGGCGCATTTATCTGGCACGCGCATCCCGAATCGGAAGAGCTATTCTACCTACTGTCCGGAAAGTTGACGATGGAGATCCAAGGCGAAGATCCCGTCATCATGAATGAGGGTGATATGTACGTGGTGCCAAAAGGCGTCACACATAAGCCAGTGGCAGAGAATGCTGTCATCATGATGGTTGAGCATGAGGGGACTGTAAACACGGGAGATCAACAGGATTCTGAGAGGACGAAGAAGGTTCAGGATGCAAGGGTAGAGAGCTGAGACTGGTCATGACTGGTTGGGGGGAAAGATGACTGTGATTAAAATCTTTGAGTTGTCATAATATAGAAAGGCAATGGGGAGATAACCAATTTCAAACTTCTCACAAGCGTTTCTGTCGATGAACTTCCTAACCCCAGGCCGAGCTGAGTTGAAGGATGCTTCCGAGAACGATTTTTTATCTAGCTGTCCTCAGTCGAGGTACATGTCTCGTTTACACTTCACCACTCGTTTTGCTAATTTTGATTTGACATCTATCTTAATTTCAAGATAATTTCATGATTGTCATACTCAAGCGTAGAAGAATTCTCGTAGTATCTATCGAAGTGACTTGGGCTTGATTCGGGATGGGCCGTAACTTATGTGTGCTGAGGTCTCCCAAACTCCTCAGAAGTTCAGACATTATGCTTGTATAGTTTAGCACCCGCAACAAACCTAGAGACAAGCCGCTCAAAGTTGATGGACTTCATCCCTGATTGACCTATGATTCGCCCATGCTCTACATTTACTAAGCTCTTCTAGCACGGAGTCATCGCACAAAGATAAGGAAGAAAGGGAATCGTTAAGTGCTCGGCGCCTAGGTAAGTAGCTACTTATCAAAATGAACAGATAAACAAAATGAGTGAGAAGAAGCGAACCAGAATGGACATTGTAAAACTTGGAACCCAGTATCCTTCGCATTTTAACGAATGCTAACCAACAGCCCCGTCACTCCTGTTAAGGTACTCCCCTTATAAGCTCTCCTCTTCATCAGTAGCGGAACAAGGCGAGGAGGCTAGTTAGAAGCAGCAACACGCTGAATGAGGAACTGGGGAGCAGGTCCAGATGCATCAGACTGATAAGCCAAGTGGGGAGCAGCAACGATCAGAGAACCTGTACAAACCAAGTCTCCGACATTACAGAACACCTTAGTCCGCTCTGCAGGATAGTTTGGAATGCGGCCGCGGTTCTGAAGGTTCTTGGTATATCCGAAGAGAACAGTGCCCACGACCTTGTTACGGACGTTGGACGTAAGATCTTCAATGCTAGCTGCGGCTAGAGCAGCGCCCTGACTATACCCGCCAGCAACAACCTTAGCAGAGGGACACTTGGTGTTGGCCAGATTAAAAAGACTAATCATCTCGGCAATAGCTGCCGAGGAGGTTCCTCGAGGGAGAGCGTTATCTCCAATGAGGGCGAGGTATCTTCCACCGACCTGTGATTAGAAAGTCAGATGTGATGTTGTGACATAGTGTGGGAAAGGACTAACACCCTGGATCCAGACTCCATTCCTGCCATACTGATTCTCAAGTGCGGAAGCAACTCGTGGGCCGAGTGTACCCTTGATAAGTTAGTCAGGCCCATCCGTGCAGCATTAACGAAACAACTCACCAAGTTACCAGACTCAGTAGAACCACGAGCGTAGATGAAGATTACAGGAGGGCAGGCAGAAGCAGCGCCGTTGGAAAGGTCGTTGCGCGTAGTGCTCCCGAGTTGGCGAACCTCAATCTCGGAAGGAAGGTTTGCAGTAGGTAGAGCAATCGATGAGGCAGCAAATAACGAAAGAACGGCGCTGAACTTCATGATTGTGTTCGAATTTGAGGTTGGATGCGAATGGTGCTTTAGAGCTGTTTCTGCTGGCCTCTGGAAGGACTGGAAGGCTCCTGAGATATAGAAGATGCCATGTCAAGGAACAAATAGGGCTATTTATCACAATTTGACAATTTGTTTCTTGGTCGACTGCGCCGACTACAAAGGTACCATCATGGCGGATGTCTCCAATGTCTCTCTAATTACTGACCTTTTTCAAACCTCGGCTCAACCTTTGAAGGAGGGGAAGGTTAGTAGTATAGACGACCTCCTAAGAACAAGGTGCATATCATGAGACCAAGACCCCGCATTACAACACCATCTTCTCTCCTTCAACTCACTAAGAATGTTTGACGTCTCTAACCCTTGTGCCAAATCGTCAGTCTACCGTCGCTACTTTGTATTGTTTTGGGAAATCCCGACGATAGTTCGTTACCCTGCCTACTGTTCTAACAAGACTTTACAGCTGTAGTCGGCCGAATCAACGCTCTCTGTTGAATCGCATGGCTCCTACTCTACGTGGGTTACTGAGAGTTCCCTCACACCTCTTGTTAGGAATTCGTTTCGGATTGCCAACTTTGATTAGCGTCTTTCATTTTGCGGAAGTTCTCCTCTTAATACAGATTCTTACCAACCTTGATTTTCAGCGTAGTTTGGTGTGCCAAGCCCTGAGTCTTTACTTCAAGAAACGCTAGCCCATCTGAGCGTATCTTGCGAATGAAACCATTCGAGAGCTGCTTTGAATTAAAGCCTTGGCCTTTCCAATTACGGGGCAATGGATGTGGCAAGTAAATTTGACTGTGAGTGGCTCTCAAATAACATCAAACCTCGGCTTTGGGAGGGGCTGAAGTACTTATAGAACTACATCTGAGTTTAGATTGCCATAGCACACCATCTTCTCCGTCGTCAGCACGCAGGCATTTGATACGAGGTAGAAAAGCAGTACTATTTGCGGTAGGTGGTGTAAGAGCTGCTGGAAACTGCAGCCTCCGTACATGCAACGTGTGCCTTGCCTCGGCCGAAATCATCGCTCTAACCCGTTCCCTCTTCTCAGTGGATATGAGCGGCTCCCGGCGTGGACGGCGTAATAGAAATTAGCTGCATTAGATAGCTTCATATCAACGAAATTAGAAAGAATCACCGATATCGCATTAGTACTTCTGCTTGCGAGCTATTATGAAATGTCTTGCTCTTTGTTACCTACTTAACCACCTGACCAAGCATGAAGGGGTTTGAAATAGCAGTAGGTGCTGGTTTGTTTTCGAAGCAACCATGAATATACCGAATTGGCCAGATCAGGCTATAGAGAAGAGGCGTCAATGATTTTGTGCGAATTACATTTTTACCGACAGTATCAATGGAATTTTTTCTATATCGCTACGTCGTACTCTCGACCAAGCAGCGTCTTGTTTCGTAAAAATAAGGAGTTTCTTGATGAATCAAGGATAGAGCTGTTGAGAGGGCTAGCCTGGATCATTCTCAGATGTATCGGGCAAAGGACATATCCATCAAGGCGCGGCTTAGGGCGAGGCAAGGGGCATGGCATGCAATCGTTCGTGTCTTGTGTACACTGGTAGCAGTCTTTGCACCGTAGAATCTCTCTGATAAAGCTGAAACTGCCACTGTATTCCACAGCGTCCATTGAAACTGGTTGGACTTCAGTGAAAGCGCGAGCAAGGTTCCAATTGTTGGACCAGACTCCCTCTCTGAAGATGTCTTCGCAGGTGTTTTCAAGAGCCGAATCCATATCCCCATTGAAGAAGGCGCCCACGATCAGGCCGACAGTGTGGACTGGCAAGAAAGCGGGGAGAATACATCTAGAGAATATCTTGGTGATAGTTGATGCAGTGGGAGAATCCCTCCAGAGCCACGTTTTCGAGACCGCAGAGTCACGCCTTGGCCAGGTAAGCTTTCAAAATCAAGCACGGAGCCCAACTGCAAAAAGAACAAGATGGTGATGGTTTCTTCAGTAGGACTTTGAAAAGAAGATATTCTATCATAGTAAAAGTCGACTTTGTCAAAGAATCTGGACAATCTATGCCGCTGAAAAGCAGATTTTTCGTCTCATTTAAGGAACTTCGAGGCGCAGGCTTCGGGAAGCTCAACGTTCAACAAAGCGCCCTCTACCAGGATATCAAACAAGGGATTTCCATATCTAGTATTGGCAGAGGCTAATATTCCGACCTTAACTTGGCAGACATCGCTCAATTTGACCAATCCTGTTACATGGTCGCCACTCTTGAGCTCCCCTGCCAGGATCGCAAAGCTTGTGAGTGCGGCTCCACCTCTCGACGCTCTCGTTGATACCCAGTGGTGAGCAACTCGCAGATGTCTTCTTGTAGTCGATGGCATGACTCCTCTGAACAGTTACATTTCTTATTTGCCTCGTTTCTCTCTGCAGGTAAGTAAGGCAAACCATCAAATGGACTATATTGTCTGTCTCTTCCACGCAAATGAGATTCTCACACCATGTGGTTAGCCCGCTGATGACATCTTCTTGGCGTAAAAGGTGCTGTCCAATCTCGATTAAGAGAGCATCGCAGAGTTGAGGTAGGGTTAACGGCTGTACCGGCCTCTGTGCAAGCAAATGTTTTCTTAGCGATATTCTGGTGGCGTCGTTGTACTATTCAGCCAAGAGCACGATCGAACGTAGTTGGGAGGTCGATGGGTATCTCTTGAAGCGCTTAGCGAATGTCTCTGTCAGTTTTCCTCGGACACATATCCACGATGGTAAGAGAAACCCATAAGAACCTGGTTTGAAGTTGAGTGGGGGTTTCTGTCCGAGAGGAGGGCCTACTTACATCCCCTGTTCTTTCGCAGCAATAGTATCAAGGATCTCGTCAATGAGCTTCAGATCTCCCACTACCAACTCTCGAGTGGATAATTTGTAGTCGATAATGTCTTCGGCATATGCAGCGATGTCTGCACTTGTGCATTGTAAGCCAGTCATCGGAGGGCGAACAAGACACAGCTTCTTAACGAGGAGGATCTAGAAGTAACCGCGATCAGTATTAAGGACACAAGACTGGCAATCTCTTATCTTACGCAAGAACAGTTTTCCCAGATTCGACTGTGCGATGGGTTAGTTGAATTAGGTAACATCTATAACCACATCGCCCATGACTTACTCTTCCCTGTGATGTGCAGAACAGCCGATTTGTTTGTCTCCGTCCATTCCTGGAATTCTGAACGTTTAAAAACCCACTCGGCCGTGCCTAGATGCCGCTTGTTTCGCGTGCTATTAAAAGCTGCTGTGAAGTTGTATGAAGAAAGCTTCCTTCGAAGACGCCGTCGTTTTTGTTCTATGCGGTCGTTTTAGTTGAGTGGGTAAAATAGGATCTCCTCAAAAGGACACACCTGCGGCGCTCATACTTCTTTCGGACTGCATAGTCTTTATCTCCGTATTTGATCTTGACGTCCATGCTAACAGATGTCTCCTGTGATCTGAGGCTTCTTGCCGTTCTTTCTTCTGTAGGCGTTGTTCTTCACGATCGGACTGGGTCTTCACCATGTTAATTTCGCCCTGCACATTCTCGGACAATGGCGGGATGCTGACCGTTTAGAAAGAGTATCGAGGCTGGGTGAGCCCTAAAGACCGATTGCCGATGCCGCAATCCATCGCCGGGGAGTTCTCTCGCAGCACCACCAGAGACTATTATGCGTACGGTATCAGATCGATACTCGCTAAAGCGCAGCTATATCATTGGACTTAAAACGCCACTGTCCGAACGTGGCTTGTAGATGTCGGCAATAGCTAATTGGGTCAATGGGAGCATTATCCAGAGCACCCTTTGTTATGAGACTGTGCCTGTCTTTCAGTTGATGTCACTCTGGTTCCCAATGCGTCGGTTTGGTTGGCTCACTATCTCACTGCACGGGTTCCACCTTTGGGAAGCGAATGTCTTGTTCTCATCATTATCCTCGATGTTCGCGATGATGACCCTCCAGGGTCTCTCACTTTATCACACGAGTACGGCTGTCAACCACGGCCGAAACCACAACTTCGTCTTCGGCGGCCTAGAATATGCGAAAAGAGGACAATTTGCTCTGATCGTGTATTTTGGAGAAATCAGGTGGCTGTTGGTGGTGGCTAAGATGGCCGTTCCTGTCATTCGAACATTGAGAGCTATATCCAGGACTACCCAGACTGATCTATTACAATGGGACAGAAGAAACTACACGCCACTAAAATCCGATGAACGGCCGTTAACTTGAGTTTGTTACCAAAGCCTCAGCCGAGTGCACCAACGAACAGTGAATGTGGTCATTATGACACCTAAGCTCTGTGGCTTTTTACAGCTACGATTCATAAATATACTTTTTGGTGCCAAATTTCATTTGTGGAAGCGTCTATTCTATATATCCTCGTCTATATGGAGAGCCTCTTACCTCTGGCACGCAGCAAAGAACACAGTAGCACCACTAGAACTAACCAGCACAACGAGTCAGAGATCGTCACCTGGGATGTGACCCGCGAGGGCGATCCAGCACCACAATCAAGAAATCTACGGTCTGCCTGACTTGAGGTGGGGATGATAAAATAAACGAGGCACTTGTGTAACTTCTAGCTCACATACTGCCCTAATGCTTCGGACGTGCTTACAGTAAGTTAGTTATGCCGATCCACCTACCGCGCCAATGGATCGCCCTGTGGCAGGGTCTTCCAAAGCTGAAAGCCTAACTGATAATCCCGGGAACTAGAAACCTACGGGATGCAGGGAAACGAGCACGTGGCCACCACGATGCCAACAAACTACTCAAGTGGCGCAGCTAGAAACGTCAACTCGTGTCTGCTTTTGTCACCCCTAGACAGTTTTGATCTAGGCTTCGGTGATTCTATAAGATGCCAATGTCACCCTGGACTCAAGCGTAGAAGTTGTGGGTTCCTTCTGTCAATCCATCTTCACCGCACTACGCAAAGTATCATTTAAGCTTATATCAGATTACCCACCATGGGTCAAGGCAGCGTCCCTCTAAACAACGTTACTCCTCCCAGTGACACAGATCCCAGTCAAGATGGCGATTTGGTACTTCCAACTTTTTTTACAATTCACAAGCAGGCTGAATCGGAAACTAAGTTCAACATTCGAGGAAACTCTGGAAGCTCAACTCTCTCAATCGCTTGCTCTTACAAATACACTGAAGATGATTTTGAAGCCCGAGTATTTCTCCAGTCCGGCACGCACGAAAACGCGCACCCGCTGGTGACAGTGAGCTATTCCAGACACGACGCACATCTCGAGCTCAACACCACCACGCCTCCTACTCCAATCTCAATCCACTACCAACTTCTCGGCGATCGAAACGCTGTGAACAGGTTCCATGTGAACCTACCGCAGCGCACAGACTTTGAATGGAGAAACACTGGCGACGGTTCAGGATGGAAGTTGTTTCTAGTCTCGAGACCTGAGGAGGTGCTGGCGACAGGAGCTCTCAATATGGGGTCCGATAAACCTCCCCATTTCGAGTTCACTAATCTGGATATTGCAAATGAGCTGGGTGAGCAGTGGAAGCTTGTGACTATTGCGTCTTGGGTGAGGATCTGGGACAAAGTGCGCATCCAGTTCAAGCGGGCTCCGGATGAGGGTGAGACTGAACTCGCCTTGTTCAGTTGTGGATTTTGTGTGATTCTCTAATTGGTTCCATGCTAGTATTATGCGTTTCCTATCTTTTGGTTAGCATGCTAGTCTTAATATACCCTTTTGTCTCTGATTGGGATTTCCAGACTGCTTGCTAATATTAAGCACGCTTTTGAGTGTAACATTCATGAATCCCGGTAGCCATGTTCGATCATGCTGGAGTCGAACAATGAAATCCAGTTCAATGCCTAGCTCGATTACGCCGCCTCTCTATTTCATATCTATCTCAAACCTGGGTTCATAAGATACCGTGAGGAATGTGCCCTCTCAACTTCAGATATGGAAACAAGAAACCTAGACTCTTAATCTGATTAGATGAGATAATGGCATTCTTGACGCCGAACTTACAGATACTTTCATCAGGATCAGTCAAAGTGCCATGCCACGCGTTTCCAGTCTTTTAAGATATGTCACGGTCCTTAGTCCCTTACCAGGCGATGCTGCTACTGAATCTATCAAGCTTTTGGTAAAGGAAAATGCTGGCTTGTCCAGGGTTACGTGACTAAATCTCGAGTGTCTTGAGCGCCGGCTTCATTGTCAAGCAGTCTGCCAACCACCTAGCGAAAGAGAGGTATCATCGTCTCCGACATCAATTCCAGAGTCTTCAGTTCCAAACTCAGATTGCATGCAGTGCAAGAGGAAGCCCTGGCATCAAAAGCATAAGAGATGACGAGACGTTTGACATGGTGAGTGGTTTCTCCTATAGCATCTAACAATTTGTAGTTTGATCATAGTAAAATCATCTTCCTCAGTCACTGATGGTACGTCGTACTATGCTCCTCGAAAAAGTAAAAACGCTTCAAGGAAGACGGCAATCCGAATTCGGACCATGCGAAACCTTTGTGAAGTTGATACACATATATAAAATATCCTCCAGGGTGCAAGGGCTGTTCATTGGTCCCGTCTTTGATTATCTCTCTTCTGGACATAAAACCATCTCTCAATCCAGCAAGGCGCTATAGTCAAATGCGAGCGGAGCGTGTCCTTGGAACTCCTGCCTCTGGGATTTCCATCTTTCTCACCGTGAAGGGCCAGTCGACGAAAACGCACTAGAGCGTTTGAAACACTGCAAATGCTCAGGATGTGGGACAGATTGACGCTTGTGTGATGGGAGATCCTCGGGAAGATTGAAAGATAGTACCATATAATGCCTGCATCACAGATGTAAGTCGTCAGTTTCTCGATTGAAAACATAAATCCGAGCTCAACGAGAGGCGATGGCTCTCCCGGATAGAGAGGTCCTGCCAAATGTTCACCAGTGCTTGTGTGAATCCGACAGCATTCTTTGTGTTTGTTTAGCGGATATGCTTAGACCATCTATAAACTGGATCTTCGGTAGGAATTTCCAAGAGGATGTGCTTAATGTGTCTGCTCCAGCATATATGGTCTTAGTGTGCAAAGCGCTTGACATCGGTTGGACTCAGTGTGGAAGGTGAAACAGTTCTCATTTCACAATGAACTGCCAACGCTTACAGACCTGAGCGAAGGTGAGTAGGCGAATTCCTGAGTTGTGCGCTCTGGGCATATTGATCAGTCAATCAAGAACACAAGGACGTGTTTCCGCCGGCAGCATGACGTGCAAGGCCGTTGTAAGGGGACGGGAAGCCATGGTGGTGATGACAAGTGGCAAAGAAAATCTCACCCTGCTCTGAAAGGGTCAGGGTAAACGATTCTTGAATTCTAGGTTTTCCATTATTCCGGCCGGAAAAGCTAAGTAATGCTATTCTTTGCGGTCTGCAATGCCTTGTAAAAATTTGTTTACAGCTCGCAAGGATAGCATGTACTGCAGATTAAAACAGAAATCTATGTGTATGGGTTAAAGATTGTGGTTCTAAGTTGTCAATCGGACATAATGTCGTTCAACTTCGTCTACCTCTAAGGCTGATAGGTCACCAATTTCTACCCAGAATAGGCCTTGATTTAAATATCCGGTATTTGTAAGATGGCCCACGTCAAGACTGTATGTATTCACACAAGAATACAAGTTTAATGGCCATCGTAAGTGTACCGAAGATATATTAACTGTAGTAACAACTCTTTACGCACTCTCTATTCTTAAACCATAATTGACAAGGAATATATTACAAATCCGACTTATAAGAGAATAAACCCCATCCATATTTGCCACAAATCACTCCCACGTCTATGGTTGCTTATTTGGGAAGGTTGGCGGGTGCATAAGACTGGTCAGGCTTAACGACCTTTCCGCTAGCAACCTGCTTATCGGTATAGCCAGGATAGATGATCTGGCGCTTGGAGGACACAACAGAGAAAGTGGTGAAACCTTTTCCGGGGCCGAACTGGCCGCTCCAGCCCGAAGTAACAGTGTAATCGCCGCACTTGACAGGTCCTCCATTGCGTTGGGAAGCCTTGCTGCCCTTAACAACGTACTTGCAGGGGGTGGCAGCACCCTTGTGGGTGTTGATCTTGAAGTTCCAGGTGCAGGCGGTGTTGTCCTTGGTGCAGCTGCGGCTAAGGCTTTCGATGGTCCACTGAGGACTGGCAGCCATCATGTTGACGGTGGTTGCGGGAGCAGCGGCAGCGCTGGAGGCCGAGAGAACGGCGGCGAGGAAGGCGAGAGAGAACTGCATTGTGGCGGTCGAGGGGTTTCTGGAAGGTGTTAGGGTCAAGTTGGTCTAGTATGGGTGGGAACTATTTACTTATAGAGTATTGAGGTTGTGTGTAAAAAAATTGGTGTTGAGATGTTTGTGGAGTGATTGAGCTGTAGTTGTTGAAGATTACTTGTGGCCGTTGCCCAGCGTGGTTTATATAGTTGTTTCTAGTCCGGAATGTACTATCAAGTACGAATAAGGCCATTCTATACGAAAGCCGACGTATACGAGCATGAGGCTCTTCAGCCCACGACATGACTGTGGCAAAGATCTACCACCAGAATCTCGACGGGCCCATTCCCGCCATTTCCCGCCATGGTCGGATCGCCGTGCCTGGGCTGCTGCGCTAAATCCCCAGCTCGGGCACTCACGTGGGCCTTAGATAGGGTTTTCGTGTATTGGGGTTGGCTGATTGTCTCCTTGCAGTTAGCGAAATCTCGTATCTCGTTTGAGGACCAGTTACAGAGTAGAAGGTCAGCTATTTTTGGCAGCGACACTACGCCCCTTGCAGACGACATTATGCATACATACAGAGCTTGGGCTCGACAGGCAAAGTCGCGGTTCCTTTGCCTTCGTATTGCTGTTGAGGTTCACCGATCATTCCACAGAGAGCAGTCTATTGGAAGGCCATTCCGAATGCGTCAATGTCTATCGATTATCATGGCTATATTTGGGCAGTGGACAACCCGACGATCCAAATAGTGACGCCACAGCTGAAGATTCACATCGTCTATTCGGAACATCGGCATCTGTGTCTCGGCTTTACCCGTGCCCCAGATTTAGCCTTTTGTAACGAACCTAAGTTAGTGACCTGTGACGTTACAAAGGCTTGGCTACTGTGATATCATATCCCGTCTGACGGGTTGGCTGAATTCCTAATGGAACAGACAACTTAACTACTACACTGAGACGTCTCAAAGTCGAAGACGGGTTGGAGAACCTTTCACCCGTAATAACGATCGCTTTAATTTGTTTGCAGGGGCGGTTGCACTCTTGTTAAAGTGCCAGAGTCACCACAAAACAAATCACCATCAACTGTGCCATCGACCAACTTATCATTATCGGTCTAAACAGAGAATAAAAAGTCTAAAAGTTGAACTGAATGACCAGAGGGAAAGAGAACAACTGAAGCTTTTAGGAAATAATTTCCCGGTCGCTTTTTCAAACCCCATCTCTACGGGTTCAGTGTATGTGAGACTCTTGTGTTGATCAGACCGTTGGGAACAAAGTGTCTTCTCAGCAGATGAAACACAGTCTTTCAGCCATTCTTTTG
Source organism: Fusarium continuum (assembly GCA_013184455.1). Lineage (NCBI taxonomy): Eukaryota > Fungi > Ascomycota > Sordariomycetes > Hypocreales > Nectriaceae > Fusarium > Fusarium continuum. Next base: position 8,110 of record JABCKB010000592.1, on the reverse strand, counting down.
AGACGGAAGAGGTTGATATAACTAAAAAAAAGCCGCCTTTTTGGCCACGTTTCGTAAATCAATTAGGCCTTGAATTCGCTAAAGTCCTCATTGGTTTTGAGAAATTAGAAACTCAGCTAGTCCCACATTTTCAAATAGCATACTCCAAGCTCTTGACAATTGACGAGTTATTAACCAAAACAGTGCTGAAGAGCGGGAATGTTTTTCTTTTTCTTTGCTTAATAATTAATCTGTCCCGGTCAGTAGTTCGTAGGTCGAATTGCAAAGGAATGCTTGGACTACTATCACCAACCTTCGTCGGGGATAATGGAAGTGGTGTGACTACTTAGCAGCAATACTCTGTTTTTGAAGCAACTTCGTTAAGTGAAGTTGTGAGTGACACTGGGGCTGAATAATTTCAAATGCAAAGAGCTGCCACGACTTTTGGTTTGCGGTCATCTGGCAGACTCGCTTTGACGCTGCTACATGTGCTTCGCGTTAAACCAACGCGGTGCTATAATGGCTATTTTCTGCAACAAGATATTCTTGTTTCAAAGCGTGTTGAAATAGCATTACTTTTAAGCTGCTCCATTTTATCGATAGACGTAAGGGTTCTTTGAGATGAGGACAGATTTTCTAATCCTTGGACATGTCAAGTGTTGAAGAAATACAATCAGGTGGCTGCTTGGAATGACACCCTGTCTAAACCATGAGCCAGTATTCCCGAGTTCCAACATGGCATCTAACTTGCTTGAAGAAGCTAACGTCAGCCAGCTATGCCAACCAAGAGTAGAGTAGAGTTTGTTGGAAATTGAATTAGCAAATTTAGCTTCGCTCTCTGCAGTGGCACCACTGCTTCGAGTTAATATTGGATGTTCGTTTAGTATCTTAATATAACGGACATCTAAAATTTACCACGTAGTCGTCTTTGCCAGCTCGCATTCAATGACATTCTCCACGTTAGAGATTCCGCACTTCCAAAATTTGACAATCTTGAGGTTTAATCCGCTCCCTTCGATTAGCCTGTACCAATTATCTTCCGTACGCTCCAGAGCTGAAAGCTGCGTCATCATCAGGATATCGCCGGCTGTTGCTTCCCAGTATGCTCCAGTTGGCGGAATAACACACTCAAAGATTAGCAGCTTGCTGTATCTGGGCTTCATTGCATCTGCTAGACGGGTCAGGATCTGTTTGCAGACATCGTCCGGCCAATCGTGAAGAATTGAGTGCATAAAGTATGCCCTGGCACCTTTGACAGGCTGCTCAGTCAAGAAATCGTGGGCCATTAACTCTATCGAAGGATCAATGCCTCTGACATCATTGATCACGACAGGGAGATCCTGGAGGATAAGTTTCTTTCAAACATGTCAGTGAAATTGCTAAATCGGGGCGAACATCAGAGCTTACTCCTGGATGCTTGGGATAGAACTTCTTGAATTCGTTGATATCATGGCCAAGACCTCCTGCAACGTCAACTACAAGTGGCGCATCAGGCGAGGCATCTGTGCCAGGAAAAAGCGTTTTCTCAACAGGATAGATCGAGGGATGCATCCACGGTAAGCGACCTTGCCTGTAGCCACCCACTATACATACAATCAGTGGATCTCCTCTTCGGAATTAGTATCAGAACTACTCACTGTGATGGTTCGTTTGAGGACCTAGTCCGATAGACCTTAGGTACTCAAAACAGTTTGGTAAATCGGTGTTATAGGATGCATGCATGGCCGTGTGTGCAGCATCAGTAGGGTTCTTCCATTTAGTCTCGCGGAGAAACTTATAAAACTCGAGTGGGCTGCGACCAATTCCACCCAGACTTCGTAGAATTTGTTAATAGTTTCATCTGGGACTCATGACCTAGACCACTTACAGGGCAAGATAACCGTCACCAATAACATCGAGGCTCAATGACTTGGAAAAACTCGTGAGTTTGTACTCATCCTGACCAACTTCCTCGAGATGGCCCATGGCAGCGACGTGGCGTAACAAGCGGCCTATCGTCGCGAAATGTCAACTTTGATCTCGAATGGAGTTCCTTATGACTAACCGAGAAGGATAGGGTCGACATCGAGGGATTTGGCCAGGTCATCAACCTTTTGAGTAGTATCCACACCATTCTTGACCATAAGCTTCCAGAGTCCTACGTCGACCCCAGTGATTAGTACTGCGTTTAGTCCGGGCTACCGAATCTCAGCATATGAGACGACACATTCTAAATGCAACCTACGTCGGCCCATGTGTGTTGCATCATCATTTCACGAGGTGTCTGGAGAGACTGAACCAGGGTTCGGGCCTTGACAAACATCTCATGGCGGATATTCTCGCCACCATTTTCGAGATCTTTCTGTAGAGCACCTAGATCTTGGATCAAGTCTGCGACAGCATCGAGGTTACTCGGACGCGTGGCAAGGGAAAGATCGACTTGATCGAGCATAGTGTAGTTTGGTTGACAAGTGTTGCAGATAAAGGCAAGAGTGGGATAAGTTCAAGGTTAAAATGTAGTGTTTGCTGTGAGGGACTTTGCTTCTATAAAGCCAACACCGTATCTTAGAGGCTCGGCTCACGTTTCAGCCCATGCATCCAGCATATCGGTTAAGTTAAAGTCAACTGAGAGAAGAGGCGATAATAGTGGCGTTCAGAAGATCGAGTTGATTGCTCCACTTCCAAGGGTAGCGTTTGTTGGTTCTGACTCTGAACGTACGATAGTTGCTTGCTTGGGTTACATAGCTCCTGGTTAGTTACTAGGGTCTAGCAAAGGGCCAAGGGATCGGAAGTCGCACGATACTCGCGTACACCAAAGCCCGTCGATCATTCACCCATACCAGTCCCATGTTATTTAGAACCCCAGGTCGACCTTCCGTTTTGCTCGAGTCCGACATTCCCAACCAACACTGTCGAGGGTCGGCTCTCACGGTCGTTGTCCCGGTCCCCACCAATCTGTTGGGTCGGCCCCCATGCTAGGGGAACAGGTGTGACGGTATGCAAGCAGATTGTCCCCAAGTCCCTTTGTATTGTTTCCATTGACATGATTGAATGCTCAATTGAATAGAGACATCTACAGAAGGCTGTGAGATATTTGTAGAAACGGTTTCTAAAGCTAAAGTTTCAACAGCCATCAATTTACAGAAAGCTCTACTGACTGAAGCGAAAGTCGAGTCACACAACCTACGTGCCAAACGTCCTGTGACTCATCTCATATGTGTGATATCACATCACGACTGCATTCCTCCTTGTAGGAATATACGCCACGTAAATGAGTAATGGTAAGCTGTTTAGGAGATCTGCAGTTGCCAACCATTTCATTTCCCAGAAGAGTTGCGTCGTCGGTTGGCTCGCCTCAGGCATTTTTCACCCATGGACCAACAGTTCAGAAGCAAAAACTAATCCTTCAGCAAAAGCCCTGTGGGCATACAGAGGCATCCCTTTGTTAAAGGCCGAGAGGGCCCTTGATTCTAACCATCTATCATAGCGATTGTCTCTCCCTACTTTCTCACGTTGAATGACCGACAACATGGAGGACAAGGGACCGATGATGATTGCGGTCTGCTGGACCTTCACTGTCTTGGCTCTTATATTCGTAATTGCCCGCCTTTTCGTTCGCGCCGCTGTTCATCGCAAGCTCTTCATCGATGACTATTTTATCATTCTCTCAATTGTAAGTACTACCTTTTTTTTTTTTTCCTTTCTTTTCGAACGGAGTGATCCGGGAGTCGCGCGACACGATACAATAGATGGCTTCTATTAACCGTAGCTAATAGACTTGCGCCATTCTATCCAATGCTTTTGTCACAATATCCGTGTATTGGGGAAACGGTAAACACTTTGCAACGTTAGACCTCAAGCAAAAACAAAATACGATCAAATGGATGATGGCGGCATACGTGCCAGGGATCGAGACGCTCGGCTTTCCAAAACTTGCCGTCATCGCTCTACTGGCGAGGCTTCTTGTGCCTAGCAGAGCCCATCTTTGGACTCTTTGGAGTATGGGGATAATATGCTGTTTGTCTCTGACAGCTATGGTTACCACCTTACTTCTCCAATGTACTCCCCCGAGAGCCTTGTGGACCTTGACAATGCCAAGAAACTGCTTGCATCCATCAAGACTACAGGGTTTGGCTTTTTGGGCAAGTTGTTAGTTCTCTTGACTTCCCAGATTTACTAAATATTGAACTCATGTATCTCCAGCGGCATCTGCATTCCTCGACTTTTACCTTGCCATCTACCCTGCTATTATACTTTGGAAATTGCTCATGCCTGTGAGAAAGAAACTGATACTGAGTCTTGCTCTTGGCATGGGAGTTGTGTAAGCCACGTCGCCTACAAAATGTCTTACTACTTAAGTCTTCTTCCCTAACACTGATAGCTGCGGAGCAATTGGGATTGTGAAAGCCACGGGAGTACCAACGCTATCGAGCCAAGACGTCAGCTGTAAGGCTCTGACTTTCTTGTTAAATGATTGCTTTAAATCCAGACGCTAACAGTAAACCTTAGACGACTTGTGCGATCCTCTATATTGGACTTCGTGAGTGCAGTTTTACACTTTGACCTTTCGAATGGCTGCATTTAACTCACATCCGATGTAGCATCGAAGGCAACCTTATAATCATTGCAGCATGCATCCCGATTCTTCAACCCATTCTTGAAATGCTCAAAGGGCGCAATATTTGGAGCACTAAGAAAGGTTCAGGCCACCAGTATGAAGACTACAGTAAGCAAAGCGCACAACAACAGGATGGAATTGAGCTCCAGGGCAAGGCGAAGAAAAGGGTTGACAACTACGGATTTACGATCCAAGGAGGAGATGAGAGTGAAGAGAATATTGTGGATCGAGATAAACAATCTGAGACCACGGCTTCAAGACGTGAGAGCCTCACGTGTAGCCCAGTGGACGGAATAATGAGAACGAAGCAAGTCACTATAAGATACGATCATGGAGAGGGAGGATCAACGTCAGCGGCTACGCGATGGGCGGCTGTTTAAGCATTTTGTTGATGAGGTTATCAAGGCAAACTTAATTTGATGTAGTGTTTGCTATCCAGAAGCAAGAATTCTCTTTGCTATTATTCACAACATGGCGAATACTTCCTAGTAGTTAATGCGAACTCATGCAAGGGTCGTTTCATATGCTTAAAGCCGAGAAAACTACGGCTACTTCTTTTAATTGAAATCAAGTTTAGAGTCCGTTCTAACCTCACCATTTGCCCCTCTGACAAAGTAAACTGAATGACCCGGCAGGACTCTTACCCACCCTCCCTCTTTCAGCATGCCGAACCAAACCCCCCCTCCAGATTTCTTTTGGTATGCACGGTCGCAATTACTCCAGTGGATCGTTTGGCCAACACCCTTGATTTCATCTGTGCTTTTCTCTTCACTAGCTTCATCAAAGGCTTCTCGGTTGAATGGATGCACTTCCTGCGATTTGTTAGCTGCGCCTGACGATTCGACCAATGAGGAGCTTTTACCATTGCTACGGCTTCCTATTAAGACGTGCAAGTTCCACGAGGATTTAGATAGCGGGGATAGTAGCTGTATATCTCTGCGTATATATATTGTATTGATAGCAGATTTTTCAAAGTTGGAGCTTCAAATGAGGATCTCACTCAATTCATGTGACCTTTCACGTGATGTTTGCCGTAGTTGCTGGCGCGGGGATGAGCCTGGAAACATCCGCTCGGGAATTTCGAAGCTGTTAGGCAGCAAGATCAGCTTAATCTTGATGTGGCTGATGGACATAAAAGGAGTTTAGATTCTAGGAATAATAATAAACTTACAAGGCTAGTCAAGGTTACACGTAGTCAAGGAGCCAATTCGTACGATTTGAAGAGGCATGGATTTATTTATTGCGCGTGGACAATGGGTAGGTGGGGGCAAACCTAGAAATTAAGCTTATAGGCATAGGTAGCTATGCCTATGATATGGTCTCTGCACCTAATACAATTGCTAATTATGTAGTTGTATTACATATTTTAAGCACTTACATCCAGAGAGATTCAGGGTACAATAATGTACATTTCTTGCATTGAGTTGAAAAGGTACAGACCCTTCGTTTAAGATTTGGTGCCTTGCTATCTATAAATTTCAAATAGACAAATACGTTTAACATAAGTTCAGAAAATAAAAAACAGCGTAAATTAACACATAGCAAACAATAAGAAAAAAGCCAAAACTATGTACTAAAAAAGAAAAGGTAATATTTGTCGCTCTGCAGAACCCATCGCTCGCTCGTTATACTTGCGACGGCCACACTGGAAAGGTCTAACACTCAGAGCTCCTCAGGCTTCTTGGGGCGAATCGGGACGAGGTTCCAGTCCTTGACCTCTTGGTATGCTTTTCGCTCCCCGTTGGGCGGCACGTTCAGGCCAGGATTCTCCGAGTCGCACGCTCCGTCACAGTGGACCAACTTGTTAAGGGGGAGGCGGAAGTCAAACTCCATCTGGCCGCGGACGCAGACAGTACCGTCGCCCGTGTTCTGCTGAACATTGCCGTCGGTGCACTTGTTGCAGGTGCGCTGGGCCTGGCCCCAGATGTGCGCGACCCGGTCGGCGTACCAGACCTGGTGGCAGAGGTTCTGTTTTTCGCCAGTAGGATTGGTCCATGTGCATGTCACGGTCGAACTATCGCCGGCGCAGTTGTTTCGCAGATTGTGCTTGGTGTCGGCCCAGCTGTGGGTGAGGCTCGTGCTCAAGCCAACATCGCCCTTGAGTGGTTTACCAGTAGGATCGAGGCCAATCCCGAGGGAAGCCTCGAAGATCTTGTAGTCGAAACCATCCGTGTGTGTGGTTCCGGTAACGGCGCAGCTCTGCTGCAAGGTCTGAATGGCGATGCTGCATGAGCTGCCAGCCTCAGCCGGGCAGTTCACGGCGGAGCCACTCTTCCTCCATGAAAAGTACTCGATGGCCGCTTCGACAAGACGATACTCAGTCCAGCAATGTTGAGCATTGTGGCCGCTAGTGCACAGATCATGGTCGCCATCCTTTGGGATCTTTACGCCTTGATTCACTGCCCAACCTGGCTTGGGCACGTTGACGTCGCTGGGATCCTTATCGCAGCCCGGGATTAAGCCAACATAGTCGCCGATTGTAGCGCGTTTGGCATGCTCACGGACCTCATCATGTGAAATTTCTAAGTCTCCGATGCGATAGCCCGTCGAATGGGCATTCTCGTCTCGGACAACTTCAATGTTGGCCCGCTTCATCGTGTCAGGCTTGTGGCCGTACAAGCCCCAGGGATCAATGACACCCTTCCACGGATCGTTTGGGTCAGAAGTACCAGGCTCCTGAGGAGCTGGAGCTGGAGCAGCAGCCGCCAGATAGGCAAGAGCAAGCCCGAAGGCAACAGTATAATGCATCATGATGAAGATGGAGTTGATAGGCTGTGCAAAAAGGCCAAACTTGATGCTAACTTGAGCAAAGTAGGTAGGGAAAGGATGTAGTGAATGTGAGCTGGTGTAATGGGATTAGAGATGAAGATGTAATGAAGTTGAGTTGATGCGATGTGACTGGAGAAAAAGATGAATTCTAAGACTGCCCGTTCTGCCTTTATATACCTGTTTATTCTTTACTTTAGATGGCCGCCGTGAGGCTGAGGCCGGAAGGATTTTCAGCCCATGAAGGAATACATGGCGAAGGAACAGCAGTGTAACTTGGATAATCCTACGTACGATGATGATTTGTCTGTTAAGCCTATCGGTTGGCGTACTAGTTCGTTGTGGAGATGTGTGAAACGCAGCCGTATAAACATAGCACACCCGCGGATTAAGCATGCTGTTTTAGTAAGAAGCTTAATTATATGGTTGCCTGTTATGCAGGTCTTAGCCTGCGCCACATCCGCAGTGCGATGGCGGCCGCCCCCTGCGTTAACACAGAATATCCTATCTCGTATCTGTAGTCAATGCGGGCTCCTATGAGGCAGTGCGTGAAATGTTAACTGGATAACCTGCACAGAACAACTCCCAACTAGGAAGGTGCTCATAAGGTCAGGATTCGACTAGATCCTACGGAATACTATTGTATCTATGTGAAACGCGACCCATCGTCGAACCGGTATGCGTGTAAAACAAGGTAATGTCTCGAGCGGGATTTATAGGATTCTAGGAAGCTAAAGGATTTCACTATAGTTATTAAACCGACCACAG
>JABCKB010000591.1:0-23021 GCA_013184455.1 Fusarium continuum | reverse complement strand
GGGTTAGGCGGCGGAGGAGGGGCCGGAGAAGAAGGGGGTGGCACTGGGGCTGGATCAGAAGGAGGTACTGGAGCCGGTTGAGAAGGAGGAGCTGGAATTGGAACCGGAGGAGCTGAGGGGGTTGACGGAGGTTCAACCGGAGGAGCTGATGGAGGTGGAGGCACAGACGTTGAAGGGGGGACAGGGGCCGGATCAGGAGGACTTTGAGGCTTTGCAAGGGCCAGAACAGCCAGTCCAAGAATGGTAAGTTGAAGCTTCATGTTAACGAGTGTTGGTTGAGTGCCTTGTCTGAATACTATATCTTGAGCTGATGTCCATTCTTATATCATGATCAAGTCGCGGTAGCAACAGCTGGTCAGGTTTCATGGTTCCTGACACAAACGTCAACGAGCTGCTGTCAACACATCGAGTCCGACGTTGTGCGCCTCGGCAGCAACACTCCTTCGGCTCAACTCAGTCAACAATATTCATCGGTTCATGATGTTGACATTGACCTCATGGTTCCTGGCAGTATCACGATGAACCATGGACGGAGTTCAATGCATGGTGATAGTTCGATCCGCGTGATCTCAGTGTGCTCTGATCAGGGACACATGTCCCTTGTATCTTGTACTTGTGAACTGGCATTGAACTGGACTTTATGACATTGAGCCCGGCATCGGCTATACAGTGTCAGCATGCCCGCACTGTTTCATTGAAACTGTGACTACCCCACCATCACCCCAAAAGCTGAACTGCCCCTCCAAGCTCGCCCGTTTACCTCTCAATTCAATCCGCAAAACATCATGTCCGAATCTCAGTCTCCCAGAGGCGTTGTAAACGTCGGTACTCGCAAGTCGCCTCTTGCTCTCGCCCAGACTCAGATTGTTGTCGACGCCCTCAAGACGAGATACCCCGATCATGAATTCCCGATCCACAGCATGACCACAACTGGCGATCGCGACCAGAACACAGCTCTCTACAACTTTGGCGGCAAAGGTCTGTGGACGTCGCAGCTTGAGGAGAGACTCGTGAACAAGGAACTCGACATCGTCGTTCATTCGCTCAAGGATATGCCGACTGTTCTCCCCGAAGGTTGCGTCCTCGGATGTGTCACGTCTCGCGAGGACCCGAGAGATACACTGGTGATCAAGAAGGAGTTGCAGGACAAGCACGGATGGAAGACTCTGGCTGATCTGCCGGCCGGCAGCATCATAGGCACCAGCAGTGTGCGCCGCATTGCCCAATTGGTTCGCCGATACCCGACACTCAAGTTCAAGGATCACCGAGGCAACATTCAAACCCGACTACGGAAGCTCGAGGAGGACCCTGACCTGACGGGTATCATCTTGGCCGCGGCCGGTCTTCAGCGCATGGACTTGGGCGAACACATTACACAATTCCTCGAGTCTGACAACGGAGGCATCCTTCACGCCGTCGGTCAGGGTGCACTGGGAGTTGAGTGCCGAGCGGATGACGAAAAGGTGCTCCAGTTCCTCAAGACGATCCAAAACGAACAAACAGCTCTGGCGTGCGAGGCAGAACGCGCTCTCATGAGGGCGCTCGAGGGTGGATGCAGTGTTCCAATTGGTGTCGAGACGAAGTGGATTGACGACAAGCTACAAATGAAGGCTACAGTTGTCTCCCTCCGTGGTGACGAGGGTGTCGATTGCGAGACGGCAGAAGCAATCAAGACGCAAGACGAGGCGGAACAGTTCGGAAAGAAGGTGGCCAAAACACTGGTGGAACGAGGAGCGCAGAGGATTCTGGATGCTATCAACGAGACCCGACAGGTCCCAGAGACGGTCAAATGAGTGGGGGATGAGCGAGGATGTATGAGCCGTCAGGACATGAAATTAACCCAATATACCCCGGGATATGATACGTCTATGCTGTGCTCTCCATTCGTAGTTTGTATTCGTTTCACATCTTATTCAGCTCCAGCGAAAGCCTTGTAGGCCTCGGCATCCAGCAGCTTCTCAAACTGCTTGGCACCCTCTTCGTCGACCTCGACCTTTGCTATCCAGCCACCACCAGCGCTGTCATCCTCCGGGACCTTGTTTATAGTGGAGGGCTTCTCCTCGAGGTTGTCGTTGACCTGAATGACACGCAGGCGAATCGGGGCGTTGATGTCACTGGCAGACTTGACTGATTCGACGGCGCCGACGGCATCGCCCTGCTCAACCCATTCGCCGGCCTCGGGGAGCTCAACGTAGACGACGTCACCGAGCTGCTCGGCAGCGTACTCTGAGATTCCAACGAAACCGTGCTTCTTATCGGCCGAGAGATCGATCCACTCGTGGTCCTTTGTGTACCTGCGAGCAAGGCCTGTCTTGTTAGTCGGGCAGATGACATTGAGGGTCTGACGTACTCAGCTTGGTAGTGGAAAAGGCGCGGATGGGGGCGCGGACAATAGGAGCGCGAGCCATACCCCTAGCCAGAGGGGCGACGACACGTAGAGACCGAGCAATTGATGCCATGATGGTGATGATTCAAAGTGGTGATATCAGAGGTTCAAGCTTTGTCGGGGCGGCATGCGGAGATGGGCCGAGATGTGGATTTCGGAGGCATGCCGAGACTTAGTCAGCATTCAGTCGGCAGCACATCATGAACTTGACGGGTAGGTCTTATGTCTGGGACTGTTGATTATGGATGATAGGTAGACGAATAATACAGGCTCGTTTATCATTTGATTAAGTGGTTGGTAGAAACTTAAAAGACATGGCTTGGATGAAACTGTGAGCCAATCATGAACAAGCCGATACAAAGGAAACCCTGAGGTAGCGTGGGGTTGACATATTGGACAGCTGAATCAGATCTTGTTTTCGAAATCTGAATCAACAAGGTCATGGGTTATAAAGCTGTTCAGCTCTACGGAATGATCTGAGTACAAACACTGGCAGCGGGATGCAACTCACCCTCTATAGTAACTTGACTACTTACTGTACTGGCTTTGATGTTCACAACAAACAACACGGTTGCTATTTACTCTGATTGCAAATAGTGACGAGATTGCTGCATGATGAGTTGGACGATGATACCTAACCTTGAGTATAGACGAGACAATCATACGAACGCCAACGATTTATCAACACACCGATTGCCTTGTTTAGAATTGCATCATTATTCACCTCAGCCAGCCATCACAGCTGTCTCGACCAACCATTTGTCCTAGACGCGCCCTCTAACGCGTCCCTGGCGTCCCGGAACTAAAACACCACTCCACCATCCCCATCATCAACACGGCATTTCACGCATAACAGGCTCTAGTCAAAGTCAATCTTAAGTTAGGGGGAATGGACTTTTGAGCACCTTGTCTTTCCAATTTTGCATTGTTGTGCTGTTGATTAATGTACTGCACTACTTCAGCCGTACTACAGCCGGTGCCTTGAAATTCCGTCCCGTGAGCGCAGACCTAAACAAGAGAAGAGGCTCCCACCACCATCTCTCCAACGTCAGCGAATAGCGAACCCCCTCCCCTGCTCCAACCCACCAGGATCGACTCAGATCTACTCTACACAACACGCGCTGGATCTCTTGTATCCCGAGTCTCAACTGCTAAACGCCTTGTCTCACTCCGTCTCTCCCTCGAACCGTCTTGAACTGGTGGCTTCTGTTTCGACTCCGCCACCCACAGCATCCAACTCTGACCAGTGCCTGGATCTACTACCGTATTGTCCTCGCTACTACGCTGCGATACCTACGATTGCCATCATTATCGCTTGTCGACTAGCTTGATGCCGTTGATAAGCTGCTGACCTCTTTTCTCTTCTGTCTACTTCTCTTCTTCCCTGACGATTCATCACGTTCTCTACCGGCTTTGTCCCCACACTCCTTCGCCGACACTTGTAACCGATCGCTCCTAATCGACCTCGAAACCTTCACCCTGGACGACTCTACGATCCCCGCGGCTACGGCCACCGTTTCCGAACCTATTCCTGCCGCCGTCATGGAGACAGAAGCTCCCCCACATGAAGTCCAGGATGACACCCTAGGCGGCATCGAAGGATCTCCCCACGTTGGCTCAAGCAACGGCTTCCATCATCAGCAGAGCACATCCCTCGATCAGGGCCTCACCAACAGTCCACGGCAAGAGGATCCTTCCACCAGATACACGCCTCCTGTTCAGTCCGCGCCTCCAATCTCCCGTCCAGCTAGCGGCTTGTCCAACCCCGCACACCAAGCCTACAACGACTATCGGCAAAGCGCGGGCGAACCTTCATCCAACGGCCGTAACCATGTCGTGATCAAGGTTGGCATGGTGGGTGATGCCCAGATTGGAAAGACTTCGTTGATGGTCAAGTACGTCGAGGGAAGCTGGGACGAGGATTACATCCAGACGCTAGGTGTCAATTTCATGGAGAAGACGATCTCCATCCGTAACACGGAAATCACCTTTTCGATCTGGGATCTAGGCGGTCAGAGAGAGTTTGTCAACATGCTGCCTCTGGTGTGCAACGATGCTGTCGCCATCCTCTTCATGTTTGATCTTACGCGCAAGAGTACCTTGAATAGCATCAAGGAGTGGTATCGCCAAGGACGAGGCTTCAACAAGACGGCCATTCCAATTCTCGTGGGTACAAAGTACGACCACTTTGTTAACTTTCCTCCTCAAGATCAGGAGGAGATTTCAAATCAGGTATGCCGCTTGCGTCTTGCGTTATTTGGCTACGGCGGTACTAACAGCAGCAGGCGAGGCGCTTTGCCAAGGCCATGAGGGCTGCTTTAATCTTTTCAAGTACAAGTCACAGCATCAACGTGCAAAAGGTTGGTCTCCAGCCCGTCACAAGACTTGACTAACACCCCCAGATCTTCAAGATTGTTCTATCCAAGGCATTCGACCTAAAGTGTACAATCCCCGAGATCGAAAACGTCGGCGAGCCTCTCCTGTTATATCAGTCTGTATAATCGATACCGGACGGCATTACGAGTTTCCATGTTGAATCAACATCACGACCTTACGCGATCGCATCGCAAGCGCATAGCGCACGCAATTATTGCACAAGTTTCTTTTGTCATTACATACACCTGGATCGTCTCCTCCTTTCTGCACAACTTGACTTATTACGGATTCATGGGAGAGGTCAGGATCACCTCTGGGATAGATAAACATGGGTATTGGCGCAGGGCCGCGTACGATGTGGCTAGCTTTACCGGTGGTCACGGGCGGACTATTGAGGTATTTCAGGCAAGATACAATCGACTTTTAATCGTATTGTTTGTGGATGTATGCTAGATGTAGATGATGAACGGGCTGGCTGTACCAGCTATTTGCACCAGTTCTCTTCTATCTCGTACATTCCTTTGGCCAGCTCCGTTTTTAACTCTTTGATTGGCTTTTTCTTTGGAGATAGGGGGATGTCTTCGAATTCATCCATGTCCAGATCCAAGATATGAGTCTGCTTAGAAGTCTTTGTCTTGAGCTTTGTCTCTGGAATGAGCCTGCTTTCACAAACAAACGACGGATGATCATAAAGGCGTTTGTTGACGGGCTTAAGGTCTCGCGAGAAGACTACCTTTCCGTCTTTGTGGACGCGTACAACCTCTACAAGCATACCACGCTGAAGGTTTGACTCCTCGTCTGGGGAAGTCTTGCGCCAGGGCAGGCAGGACATTGTTAGAATGAGGATGATGGGGAAGATGGTGATGCAGAAGAGGATGATTGGCAGGGTGAGAGAGTATATCTCTGGTGCGGGTTCCATGATGTTGGTATCATGGATTGTCTATGGATTGAATGTGAAGGGCTTAGAGATGACTTATATATGAGTATCTCTAAACTGTAATATTTAAAGCATTGCGTCTTGTGGCTTGAACAGGTGTGTGTTTTGAACAATGAGTTCTTTGAAGCAACGTGAACATGACAGGATGTTTATTCTGATATTAAGGCTGCCCTTGATCAGAATAGGATTGAGGTATAATGTTCCGATTGAGGCAAAGCTATTTTCACTTGTTCAGGCACTTATCGATTTCGCGATGTTGCGCCTTACAGATCTATGACAGGCTCATCTATTCATAGAGCTTACACACACAGCACAGGCTGCTAATACTGCTACGGTGAGACTCGGGATGATGTCTTTACACCTGCACATGTCACTTGAACTATTATCGGGAGGACTATCATGGGAACGGAGAGCCTGTGCCTATCATCACTTTATTTACACGCAGGAATCATGATTAATGAATACATTGAATCTACTCTGTGAACGACCAGCGCTCAATCTCTAACTTTGGAGGACAGGCCTCAACTCGACTCGAAAACTGCTTATGACATCTCAACACCTTGCTCAGCATCACGCGCCCTCGCTCTGGACCTGCGGACCCTGATGATCCGGGCAATGATGTACCAAACAAGGGGTAGAAGGAAGAGAGCAGCGATACCACAGACGATTGCAGTGGTGACAATCCTGTCAGTCTTTGAAACTTGGTGATGCTCCCACGGTGAGTTGTCCATGTCGGGCGAGCGACGAACTGGCCAGGAAAGGAAGTGGGAGAATGGTAGGTAAGAATGGGGGTTCATGTTGAGGATGCAGGGTTGCAGATGGGATAGTGATGCTGTGTTGACACTGAGGGTGATGGGAAGGGTATTTATACAAGGACATTGTGAATATGTGCTCTCTGGGCTTGTTCTTGATGTTGCTGCTCTGTTGTATGTTCATGAAAGTCGTGTTCATGAAAGACTGTTCTCAGTATGTCCTTTGAATGTGAACAGGACAACATTGTGAACAACGGCTTTTGGACTAGCAAATAACCCATGTATATTAGCAGTGAAGCTGATGTGACAGTGATAGCTTCGACACTTGCAATCAAGCATCTGGGTTGTGTATAGCTGTAGCCATTAGTGTATATAGGACTCCTCCAAGTCCAATCGACAATGTTCCACGAAATCATGAACTCTCAACCTAATCCCTACGTTCTAGCTGGCTTTGTCATCATCTGGCTCGTTGTTCTTGGCTGGATGATTTCGATATGCCTAGCTATTGGACAACAGCGCAGGAATCGAATCAACATAGGAAGACGTGCAAATGAAAGGAGAGAATTCCCATGGTTGGACGCTATTCGAGAGACAGAGGGAGGTCTTGGTTTTGGAGATGACTTTTGGGTAAAATCAGAGGTTCAAATCCATTGATAGATAGCGAGAATCTATCAGCGAACACTCCCCATCATATATATCTTTCAGCCCTCCCATCACCGGAAGCTTCGGATCTCTGTGGATCCCCTCCATCAGCATCCCTCAACTCGACTGGCCACTTCCTTGCCACCATTTCCAAATCAAGAGAATATTCCTCACGCAAACCTGCATCTTTCCGTTCTTCCCCACACGCTTGCGGGACGGATCTTGATCTTGATCTTGTTCCTGACGATCTGGTGGAGCATACAGGGGGGCATCACCAGAAGCTAGAAACCTCATTATTGAACAGACAATTGGTTAGGGCATGTCCCTACCTCCTTTGGAGGCTTTTATTCCTCTAGACTCTAGTCTACCCATATGATCCCAAAGTCGAGAGAATAATAAAACTGTAAGAACAAGGCCCAATGTTCTGTAATCCATCACTCCTCCCATTCCCGGTAAATGCCACCACTCAAAAAAAAGACATGTGAAACACCACAACGCCTGTTCATGATGTAGGAAAGAAATCAGCGCGCTAGGTAACGAAAGAAAAAGCCCCATGGGCGGTTGAAGAGTCCGTGGCGGGTTAGCTGAAGTGCGTGCTGTTGTTGCCGATGGGGTATCTAGAATGCTCGGATCCGAGAGAAACAAAAGAAAAAATTACTTTTTATCGTGGTCGCCCCATATGGGAGCGTTGAGAGGCTTGCTCACACCGAAACCAACACCGACGGCGATACCAACGACGAGAAAGACGATGAGACCCTTGACGATCCAGCGATTTCGTTGGCTGAGGTTGGCCATGCAGGTGCAGCGGTTCTTTGCCTTTGCGGCCTTGGCCTGCTTCTTCCAGTGATCCTTTCCGGGCCAGACTTGGCAGTCCGTCTTCCTGGCGAGGGGGCTGCTGGATGTCTTGTGCATGCATGAATCCGTGCTGCGGGTGGTGGCCACTGCTTCGATGTCGGTGTCAAAAGGGTTGGCCTTGTCTGATCGAGGTGTGGATGCTGTGCTAAGACGAGGAGTCTCGCTGACGGTGGCATTTGTAAAGGCAGCTTTCTCGGGGAGGGTGAGGTTTGTGTCGCCGCTAGGGCGGGAGAGCTTTTCGTAGTTTGAAGGCATTGTGATGTTGATGGTCGAAGATTAGTCGAGTCGAGTCGGGGTTCAAGAGACAATAGTCAAGAGTCGAGCTGTCGCAATAGTCAGTCTCATGTGACGTGCGGCGGCGATGGCTGGTGTGCAGTGATGTGCGACAGTGTCACCAACGGGCAACGGCTGGTACATACCTTTTATTGCTCCAAAGACAAGAACTGAGTGAAACTCAAATCCGTTGGGAGAATGGTTGATTGTTGCGAGGCAGCCAGTAGGGATGTGGGTGGATGTTACCAGGGGCGAAGGAGGGCCGATAGTGGTGAATAAAGGATGCAGCCAGCGAAACAGTGTAATGAAGGACGAAGAATGGCGACAGAGGCAGAGAGATAATGAACGGTTTGGTCAATGAATGGATTTGTGTAGGAGAATCAATTCGATAGAAGAGCGAGCGCAGGTGATGAGATGGCCTGTCTTGGTCTCAGTACATGGGCCGTTTGGATCGTCGGTTCGCTCAAGTCCGGCCGCTGGTGTGGAACGTTTAGATTGGTTACGACGGGTCAAATAATAAGCCAAGAAAAAATGGAAGAGAAAACCCAAGATTATCTTGTTCAAGAGAGGAAATTGCAGTGGGATGATGGTGAGAAGAGGAGAACTGTTTTCAAGGGATGAGTTGAAAGGCAAGTTCAGCTGCCGTGGCCCTGGGAGGATACAGCAGGAACCTTGTATTTGAGTCTCCCCTCCAAGCCGCTGACCACAGAAGGGGAGAGGGTAGAGACCAAGACGACGGGCACTGCGTTCCATGGAAGAGGCAGCCCCTAACTGATCAAGTCCCCTGGAGAGTTGGACGCTTGGACCTAAAGCGGGTGGGCTAACGATGGTCTTGCCGCCTTTGGGCCTGGCGGGAGCGCGCAGCTAGGCGAGCTAGGCAAGCTAAGGGCCGGCGGGGGACCCCGGCTTCAGTGACCCCCCTTTAGCTTGGCTACTGCTACGCTCTAGATTGCTCCAGGACCATCACCATTCACCCACGCATGGCATCACACCAAGGATTAGGATGTCAGTGGCAGCAGCCTGAGTGTCAGTGAGTGATTGACAGACTGGATCAGTGTGACAAGGTTAGTTCTCTACGTATTTCACACGCAGTCCCTCGCCCGAAAAACTCACCCGAGATATCATTCTACGCAAGAGTCCCCTGCAAACAATCCAGATCCAACAGAACCCGCATCTCTACGCTTTCTCCGCGTCGATAGATCCATGTGGCACGGCTGCACGTCTAGACCCAATCCCACGAATAATGATATCCATCCACATCCTGATGAAAATGGCTCAAGTGTCTTTATCTCGTCGATTTACCCGCAACCTCGATGCAATACTGGTTCTTGAACGGCGCCAACGCCACCAGCGTAGCTCCACGGATAGTTCTAAACTCTCATGGGGCCTGACTCGCCCCCGTGTTCCAAGAACTATTTGTTTTTTTGGGTGCCTTCTCTAGGGGGGTTCAAAAAACACGAGAATGGAAGAGGTGGGCGATCAGCGGATTTTGGTGAAGGCGATTCTCGTCTTTTTTGATCCCCTTGACTTCTCCATGCAAGGCCAAGAAAAGACTTTTCTTCTTGGCAGCCGATGAGCCGTGATCTTGTGCTTCTATCAGGTTGTCTATTGTGAGACCAATTCACTGGATGACAGGCCATAGCTTATGCTTAACTTGTGATTTCAACACATGACTCTGGACGTTGGCGACTCGGCAGATCCTTCAGGAGTCAGTCCAGGAACAAGGCACACAAGGTTTGAGAACAACGCGGGAACAGCCACAGAATTCCTCTCCCCTGAGTGGATTGAAGCTTCTTTCCACAGAACTCTGTCGATGGGAATAACTGCTTGGCCTTGCGCGTATCCTCCGTTTCAAACCGCGGCGTAGCATCCACTCGGTGTTTCGTAGATATCTTGCACTCGGTACCATGTCCGTGTATGACACAGGGATACCCCGTATAACCTGTTTAATGATTCATTGCGATGCACATCTATTTCCGACACTAATTTCATTTTGTGCCGTGGGCTATAACGACGTTGCTATTAATGATTTAATAAACGACGGGCAATCGCCCAGCACTAGCTTTTACGCACCAAATCCGTAAAATGGTTCCCCCGTCCAAGGTGTCACTGAGAGGGGAGCTCAGAGCTCCTCAGACCAGAGTCGAGAACCCGGTCGCTGCGAGTGCTGGGGTCCCTGCATTAGCCCTTCATTGCCAAGGAATGAAGTCAAGAGCAGTTCTAGACTTGAGTTCAGCGGGTTTGTGGTGGCGCTGTTAATCAACGCGATGCTTTGCAGCCGTTCTGTTCCGTGCCAAAAGCGGCGTGTGAAGCTGGAATTGATGGCTTCTACTTCACGTTTCTTGTGCTGCCAGTTGCCACAGTTGAAGGTTTGGTAGTGTCCCGCGAGGATGGTCGGTCGTGAGGAGTTGATGTCACCATTGCTCTCGGCACTTGATCGATGTAACTGATTGTCACTGAGGACATGTCCAAGTCGATTCAAAACTAATATAGGCATCTTACGTGATACAAACAGAGAGTAGATCATAATTGACTGCCGAACTAGAAACCAGCGAGCTTCCTCTAGGTCCTCGACGACGGGAAATGCCGACCTTCAACGCGTTTATTCAAAGTTCGTTCCTCATCTCCACCGGACGTCTCATTCAACTCGTTGTAAGTTCCACGATAGGACAAGTAACCAGGAATCAGTTCTCTCATTCTTCAACCTAGCAATCTCTTGCTTGATCGCCAGATTCTCGACCTCCAGGACCATAACCCGTTTGAGTAAGCGCCTACTCTCAGCCTGGCGGCGTCCCTAGCTTCTGGGGCAGACCTCCAGGTGCTGATCTCTTAATGCTGAATTATGACTTTTATGCCATAAAATTTAACTACTATTCTCTGAAACATGACTTCGTTACTCTGCATTAGTACTATTATATAATATTTATGATGTTATATAGGGCACCCATTGATTGGCTTGATATGCCTCATGACTCGCCAGGCTGGGAACTTTTGGATAAGCAAATGAACTCGTCGCAGTATCTTGAATAACGGTACGGCAATGGTCATTAATTGTATATTCTATCTCTATAATCGTATCAAAAGTACTTTTGAGTCTGAGCAAAGTGCATGCCTGCAGCAAAGTGAAAAAGCTTGGCCGCGACCACCGTACGCTCCCGCTTCGAGTACTCAACCAGACGCTCATACAGCTCAGCCAGGGGAATGACCTCTCGTTGGATGTGCTCTCCATCATCCAGTCGCTGCTGCGGCTCCTCTTCATTCTCGCTCAGTTGAACCTCGACCATGGCCAGCTGCATGTTGGCGTTTGTCATTCCGGGATCGGCAGCTTGTGCAGGACTGACGCTTAAAACCTTGCAGTCGTATCCAGTTTCCTCCTTGAACTCGCGAACAGCTGCTTCTTCGGCCGTCTCTTCCGCATCAATGAGTCCGGCTGGCCACTCGATAGTGTAGGCGTCCAGAGGTGGTCGGTACTGAATGACGAGCAGGGTGGAGGCAGGCTTTGAGGGGTGGAGAAGGATATTCCCCATTGCGACGGCATCCACGCCAGATTTTCCTCTTGTCTTTCGTGTGGCAACTTCCCATGTGCGTTCTTTGCCGACCTGGTCGACGTACTCGATCTTTTTGAGCGTCACCCACTTGGATTCCTCAATCGGCAGGTCAGAGGTTTTTGTGATGACGGGTTCTTGTGTTTTGTGAGACATGCTGAAAGGTCGGCGAGTAAAGAGGCGAACGCGATGAGGTTTAAAGGACTGGCGAAGGATATGGCGCATGAGTTTTTGAGTGTGGATGCTGGATGGAGAAGGTTGTGAACAGCGATGATGCGATGGCTGCGGGGTGATTGGTTCATCGGTCCATGTGCGACACACTATGTATGCACTGTATCTCGTCACTCAATACCAGTAGATGCTGTCTCTGACTCTGTGATGTTGTTCGGTTGGTGTTTTATGCGAAGCTTTCATCTGAGCGACTCCATTTGGGTTTTCCGCGCTTGATTGTCCAGAATGTGGTTGGAAACTCCCTATAGTCTGCTCAAATGGCTCTACCCCACTTAAAGTTCATCCAAGTGTTTATCGAAGCAACTGTATAGTGCCCTCTTTGGGATGTTTCCCTCAGCAGCACGTGTATCCCAAGTCTTCCTCACGATCAGCTCTGCAAGGCTGTGAATTTGCAGTCGCTTATAGACAAGAATAGCAAGTACTCCCAACCGTCTCCGAGCACCCATTCAAGATCAAGATCTCATCCAACACAATCCCGGCTCGTGATAACAATCCATGTCTTTCAGATTACCTTTTTAGGAAGCGGAGCACTCGTTTTAAGAAGGCGTTGACATCACTCCCTCTCCAAACTTGAGCATCCTCTGCAAACATCAGACGTTAAAAGATCGCCCCCCGAGAACAAGGGATCAACTGTCTTTTCTGTATCCCAATTGACCGCTCGAACAGTCATGCTCCGACACACTCTCAGCCGATCATTCATGCCCCGACATGCCTTGGTGTTTCAAAGGCACATCTCAACTCGAGATATGACGGCGACAGATTTGCGAAAGCTCAAAGTTGACCAATCACGCCTGATGGACACTCTGCACCATACATGTGCATGGGGAACTGGAATCAGATGGGGAGAGTGAGTAAACCTGCAATCTAATTGCTAGGCTGACAGAGTAGTAAACCAACCGACACGGGAATGTCGCGCCTAGCACTTTCGGACTCCGACAAAAAGGCCAGGGATTGGTTTGCTGAGACGACAAAGTCCTTGGGGTGTAAGGTGACTGTCGATTCCATGGGAAACATGTTTGCAGTCCGTCCTGGCCGTAAAGACGGGCCTCCGACTTTGGCGGGAAGTCATCTGGATACTCAACCTACAGGAGGTCGATACGATGGAATCTTGGGCATCCAGGCTGGTATTGAGATGCTCAAAATTCTCCAAGAGCATGATGTTGAGACAGAGTATCCGGTTGGCGTGGTTAATTGGACCAAGTAAGTTACCAAATGAACCCAAGAACAGCTCTAATCTTTCAGTGAGGAGGGTGCACGATTCCCGATCAGCATGATGGCCTCTGGTGTCTGGGCCGAGTCAATCACTCTTGAGCGGGCTCACAGTTTGAAAGAAGTCTCCGGGGAAGCGACAGTCAAGTCCGAGCTGGAGAGGATCGGGTACCTCGGTGAAACACCAGCCAGCTACAAGGCTACTCCAATTGGGGCTCATTTTGAGCTTCACATCGAACAGGGACCGATTCTAGAGCGAGCACGAAAGAAGATTGGTATTGTGCAAGGCGTACAGGCTTACAAGTGGTTCACAATCGACATTACTGGACGAGGTGTGTGTCATGATTTTTCAGCATGAACTGGACTGACAATTCAGACGCACACACTGGCTCAACTCCCTTCTCTGACCGAGCGGATGCCCTTCTGCTCGCTGCACGACTCATCACTCATTCGCATCGATTGGCTACGAAGCACGAAGCTCTCGCATCCACCGGCATTCTGAACCTCACTCCTGGAAGTACCAACACAATCCCTGGCCATGTCAGCTTCACCCTTGACATCCGGTCGCCCTCGGATGAGACTGTTGAGAAACTCGAGAAGGACCTGCGACACGATTTTGATCTGTTGGCCCAAGGAACAGACGTCAACGGGCTGCTGGCTGGATCAACTCCTGCGCTGCCTTTGACCCTCAAGTGGCGAACAGACACTATCTCGACAGCGACCAAGTTTCACCCGGACTGCATTCAAGCCGTCAGAGATTCTGCAGAGTCTGTGCTTGGAAAAGACGCCGCAATCGACATCTCTAGCGGTGCTGGTCATGATAGTGTATACACAAACAAGCACTGTCCCACAACCATGATTTTCATCCCCTGCAAAGGAGGTGTCAGCCATAACCCGGAGGAATACTCTACACCCGAAGAGTGTTCAATTGGAGCAGAGGTTTTGTGTCAGGCGGTTGTTCGATACGATCAAAAGAGGATTCAGTAACGCTATACGAAGAGAACACCACTTTTTACTTGCCTATACGCCATAACCTCAATGCTGATATTTCACATGCACTGCCGGCATTGACGCCAATCCTGGAGGACCGACTGTGCACGCGAGACTCGATTGCAGACAGGGATAATTGGACCATAATAACCTGCACCCGGTAAACGGCGGTGATCATAAAATGCCTAATCATCTAAGCCACGACTCACGGTAACGCCAGGCCATGCAACGCCAGATCTTCAATCATCTTCTTCCTCCTCGCCCTCCTCCTCCTCCTGGCATCCCAGGCATGCCTCCACCCATACCCATCTGTCGCATCATGGCTTGCATGTCCATACCCCCAGGCATTCCACCACCCCCTCCACCTAGCATCTTCATCAAGCTGCCCATGTCTGGCATTCCTCCTCCGCCTCCTGCTCCGCCCATGCTCTGTAGTCGCTTCTGCATCGCTGCTAGTTGCTGTGCTTTGTTGCCTCCGCCCATCGCTTGCTGCGCCCTCTGCATGTTCTTCATATTGCCACCCATCTTCTTTGCCATGCCGGCCATCATTCGCTGCTGGGTGAGGAGATCCTCCACCTCTCGTACTGATGTACCTGAACCACGAGCGATTCGTGTCATGCGAGTGGGTTGGTCGATGAGGATCTTGCCGTCAGAATCGAGTTCTTTGTCGGTCATGGAGTCGCAAATGTAGATCATGCGCTTGAGTTTGGCACCACCCTCTTCGTCGTCCATACCCTGCATCATGTTGCTCATGCCAGGAATCATGCCAGCCATCTTTGACAGAGGACCCATCTTCATGATGTTGGAAAGCTGATCCCTCAAGTCGCGCACGGTAAAGATACCCTCTTGGATATGCTTGATGGTGTCTTTTTGGTTGAGGTTGAGGCTCTGAACGTGTTCCATCAATCCAGCCATGTCGCCCATGCCGAGCAACTTTTGCACAAACTGTTGAGGAGCAAACTTTTCAAAATCCAGCATGTGTTCACCAGTACCGATAAACACAATCGGAGTATGTGTCGCTGCGACTGCGGATATGGCACCACCGCCGTGTGCGTGGCCGTCTGTCTTGGTGATGATGATGGCTCCGAAATCAGCTGCCTCCTTGAACGCCTTGGCTTGCGACTCAGCTTGCTGACCGATTGAAGCGTCGAGAACCATGATAGT
This sequence comes from Fusarium continuum, assembly GCA_013184455.1. Taxonomy (NCBI): domain Eukaryota; kingdom Fungi; phylum Ascomycota; class Sordariomycetes; order Hypocreales; family Nectriaceae; genus Fusarium; species Fusarium continuum. Next base: position 7,661 of record JABCKB010000591.1, on the reverse strand, counting down.
CTCGTCAGGCTTGATGGCTTCTTGGATGTCCACCATCTCTTGGAAGAGAGCAGATTCCTGTCGGTGGCGACCTGAAGTATCAACAATGATGACCTCAAATCTCTCCTTCTTGAACTGATCAACACCAGCGCGGGCAACCTCTGCGGGATCGGTCTCGGTAAGGGAACCATAGTACGGAATCTTGGCCTTTGTAGCGTTCTGCTTCAGCTGATCAAAAGCACCAGCTCGGAAGGTATCTGCGCAGACCAGACAAGCCTTGAAACCTCTTGACTGGTAATGTCGCGCAAGCTTTGTACATGTTGTAGTCTTTCCTGCACCCTGCAGACCAACAAACATGATGACATTGCTCTTGCCCTTCTTCGGTCGGAATGGTTCGGCGTGGGGATCGACGAGTTTGACCAGTTCATCAAAGACGGCTTTCTGGATGAGGCGTTTCTTGTTCACGGCGGGAGGGAGTTCTTTAAAGTTGACGGTCGATTTGATGGACTTTCGTAGTTGTCCGACGAGTCGCACGTTGACATCGGCTTCGAGGAGGGCAGCGCAAATCTCCTTGAGCATGCCATCGAAAGCCTGGGAGTGTTAGCTGGGCTTCGCAGCGAGTCTCTGGTCGCACCTTTTCATCGAGATTCTGCTCTCGTGTCAGGTTTGTGACCGCCGCGTTGATGCGACGGCCAAGATCTTGAAGAACCATGGCGTTGAATTGCGACTTTGATGTCGCGGGGTATCTGATGAAGGAGGACGACTGTGGCCACGATCAAGATGTGGAGGTGGGGTTGCCGGGGGGAGTTTTTCCGGCCGGATGATGTAAGTTGAATAGGTACTGCACAACCTCATGATAACAGAATAATCTCTGTGATTTAGGTGATAGTTTTGTAGAAACGATTAGTTACATAAAGTGAGTATGCCAATACTACTATTGCCTGAATTGCGATGAGGCGATAGAGTTCCCTCCTGTCATCCAGGGACTCGCAAATCATGACGCCCGCCTTTCACCCTCTGCAGCATCCAGTGACCTTTGCTTTCGCTGTTGATTTGTTTCCTTTGAGAACTCGACCACATGCTCAGGCACTTTGACTGCATTGTACGGACCTGGAATTGGGTCTCCGATTGTTTGATACACAGGCAGCACTCCCGTCCATGTTGAATTCACCAACTCATGGTTTTCCATGTCACTTTTGTCATCTGTGGTTGTTCCCGCACTGATCTTGGCGCTTGCTGATACGATTTGTACTTTGAGGATGTTGGTGCTTTGCATTTCTGACGCCAGCGGAGGCTGACGGGTGTGCCTCCACCGATCAGACACGACGCTGTTGGTGATGAGTTCCATGGCGTACAGTTTCTCCTCATCTGACTTGACAGTCGTCGCGTACCCATAAAGTACCGCTGAACGGTAGTTGTAGTTGTGAGAATAGGTAGCCAGAGTCAGAACAAGGCCGTCGACGTGAGACGCTGCGACACAAACAGGCATCCCTTGGATCTCTACCCCATCAACAGTAGCCGACTGGGCCAAGTTCATCATCCTTGAAGAGACATAACCGTGAAGGTAAAGCTCTAAAGGATCGCGCAAGCTGGCACTCGGGCGCTCAAACGACCCCAGCTGCCCTATCATGGGGAGGACAACTGGAAACGGTTGAGACGGAGAGTTGAACGAGATATGAAGGATTGGACATGTATTGACGATACTGTGGACAGTTTCGAGGTCATAAACACCATGAACCTTGTACCGTTTGATGGTATTAGTCGAGTCTTTGGGATACTGCAGATTGTGACGACCCATGATTGCGTTGGCGTTGATCTTGGACAATCACCATGGAACAAGGCTGTTTATATGCTTCACTTAGAAGGCTAGAATTACCTTGTATGGTCATTATTACCATGGTGTGCGGGGTCTAGATATGTCTACTGATAACATGGGTGCTGGATTCAAGCCACCACTTTGCGACAAGTTACTCTCTTATGACATTTACCAAGTTTGATCAAAACGTTAGCGTAACTTGGGAAATTTATGACCATTTTGCCTAAGCTTATAGGAGGCTATGGTATAGACATGAAAAGATGAGGCATCCCTTGACCATTCACCCTCCCGATGTTTCAATTCTGGTTCGACGAATGAATGGCTCAGCTTCACCACCTCAATTCTGTTGTCGCTATCTTCAGTCGCTAGAATCTTTATCCGCAACCTGATATAAACGGGCATAACTCGGGCGCTCCGTTCACCTTGGCAGGCTATTGCAGCGTAGAGTCTAGATGTTTCAAACAACAGCCTCATTAACGACATTGCCAAGTTGTGTCCCCCTTGCGTGAATTGCCACATCTCGGCTGCCGGATCTCCTGTTCCTACGCATCGATATTAGTGGCCGTGCGATGAATGTCACTCGAGAATCATGAGCAGTTAATGCACACGCCACAAGATCAGCGTCCTAGGGCTCACTACAGGCGACGACTAGAGTCATTGCAGTGACCTACAACCACATGGAGAGTTCAGCGCCAACCGTTAATGGCGGTGATTGTCAACGGCCAAACAAGCCCACGGGGGGTGCTTGATTGCCGTCCGCTAGTTGAAGCGTGTCTCAGTTATCAAGAACTTCAACTCGCCTCCCTCGCATTTTAATACAACTTCTACAATGAATTTGACCTCTCCACGATATGTGGAACGCAACAGGTCCCGACTCGAATCGAAATGCTCCTGCTGGGGTTGTGCCCGATTATGACAATCCTGAGGATGTATTCTGGACGCTCAATATTGTAATGGCAGTAATCTGCGTATTCTTTACTTGCGTATTCTTCTTGATACGGATTCATGTTAAGCGTACAATCAACCGCAAGATTGTAACAGAAGACTGTATGTTAAAGGCCGACAAGCGAACGCAGCTGACAATTCAGGGACGTGTATAGCAGCATTTGTACGATATGCCTGCCAATCTGTTCGTCACTAACTTTATAGGTCACGATAATATTGTACTGCCTTACTGTCTTGATGAGTACGTCGCCTTTGCTCTGCCTTCGTTGCTAACAGGACAGTGGCTCGATATGGTGGAGGTTATCATGCGTGGGAGATTCGACAACCAGAATATTACAACTGGTTAAAGGTGAGTTGTCGGTAATACCGCGACTGATCTAACAATTGTAGTGGTTCTACGCCAGTACTGTCGTGTATATTCCCGCCGCTTTCTTCACAAAAGCAACCATTCTCCTCCTCATGGCACGAGTCTTTGCCGTCGAACCACGAGTCGCAAAGGGAATTAGGATATTTATATGGGCTCTTCTTGTCGCATATGCCCCGATCCAAACACTACGAATCGTCAATTGTTATCCCATTCGGACATACTGGGATCCGACCGTCAGGAATGCACACTGCCTCAACCAGCGAAAGATCTTCTTTTCGGATTTGTCTCTTTCGATCGTCACCGACCTGATCATTCTATTGGGTCCAATACCGTTGACTTGGCGGCTTAGGATGTCAATTGGAAAGAGGATCAAGATAGTGTTGCTTCTGGGAGCTGGTGGGATCGCTACAGCCTTGACACTCTTCCGTGTAGCCAAAGCCGTGGACTTTCTGAACTCGGACGATATCACGGTCGATTACACTCCAATTGCGATTCTCACGTATGTTCTCTGGTCATTTCAAAGCACATCTAACCGTGTGCAGAGCCTTCGAAATCACCATTGGCTTTGTCTGCGCCTGTCTTCCTTCTTTGAACCTATTGATTGAGCATCATATCCGAAGACGACGACGTGAACGAAGTCCAAGCTGGCCCCGCGACTCAACACGAGCTTCTAAATCTAAGCGACACTTTCGATGGATAAGTTCTACAGATCCATCCGCACAGCCTTCTCGTCCGGTCAATAGAGCCGGGGATAGAACGATTGACTTGGATGTCGAAATGGCCATGTTGACAGGGCAGCCTGTACGATTACAAACAGGCAGACTAGCCAGCCAAGGTTCTGTCAATATCCGACCATTGGATCACAGACTCAATTCGGGAGACGGAAGACGAGAGGGGTGGTTATCACAAGACCAAGACGATCACGACGAATTGCAGGACAGCGAATTTATCATGAAAATGGTGCAAGATTCAAGAACAAGGGCAGAAGAGGGTGCAAAAGAATCTTGGTGTCCAGTTTGGGATGGACCAAGGGATCCTTTGGCCAGTCAAGGAAGTTGGAAGTACAGTTTACGGACGCATTAGCATAGAGCATTGCATCATAGAATACTTGTGGCATGTATACTAGAGTATGAGTTCAACGGGCTTGGAACGTGGACATAGCCGTTGTGGACCTCCATGCCAGACTAATGTCACTACCCGTTCTGGATCACCGGCTAGTGTCTGGAGGTGTACTTCATCAGGATCCGCGATGACATGCGTACGGGATGTGATGCCTGACTGAAACATTAATCATGATAAAGAGAGCTTCCACCCAAACTTGTGAATAACCTCCCTCCAATCTTGGTTCGTAGATGATACCTGTAAATCTCGAGTATGCCAGATTAATCTTAGAGCATTCCAAACGGCCGAGATGTTGCTGATTGGCCATTTACTATCCAACAGCATGAAATGATCCAACACGGCTTTGCGCTGCTGGTCTGATGAACATGCGCAGCCAGCCAAAAAGAGTGGCCACATCGGAAACGACCGTCTAGCCTGTCCTTCAACAATTATATCCGAGAGACACGAGAGAAGAGCTTCATGAGGCTCCAGAATAGACGGATGGGTGATTGGAGTGTTGTAGCAGACCAGCCGAAGATATATCTGGGCTGCAATCCTAAACGACTCTGCGCTCCTTGAGAGGTAATCGTTGGCGCTGTCCTGGAAGGTCAAGTGTTCAATTCTGTGCTCAATCTCTTGTCCTTCAGAGTAAAGCAGATCCTTGGATATGTCAGGTCCAGAGAGTGAGGAAATCTCATTGATAATGTCGACAAGATCCATTGAGCAGCCTATTTGTTCGTCAACGAGGTTGCGGGCATGTGGAGGTAGAGTATCCTCAGCTCTAGCCAGGCCAGCCATGGCCTGATGGTACGAATCATCCTGGTGAGTCGGTTGTGTAGTCTCCATCAAGATGTAACGGAAACGAAAGTATTGAAGCACGAACCCAGCCACGTTGGGGTCTATACTGGTTCCAAAGCTTTCAAGAAGAGCGAGAGCACCCTGGAGATGACGTAGCCATGTCGGACAAGAGCCGTTTGCGATTTCAAGAGAGGCCAAAAGAACACAGGTGAGTAGATTGCCCTCGCTGCCTTGAGAATCGGGTAAGGCTTGCTGCAGTTCGTGAAGAGTCCGAACCTTGTACTGCATTGACAAAGCGCGATAATCTCTTCCATCAGGGACGACATCCTGTGCCCATTCTGCGGCGCTCATGGCCAAAACTGCAGACAGTAGAGGTCCTTGTTGGCAGAGCATTCGAGGAATGACTGACGTGCGGAACCCATTCCGACAGGTGTCCACGTAGACTCTGCTACTAGAGATAACTTCGACGTCTGCGAGTGTTAGCCCCTGAAGGCGACAGTGAAGGTATACACACAATACTGTACAAGAGCCTTCTCAATAGAATGTCCTTGCGACTCGAAAGGAAAAGGCGAGATGAAGCGGGGAAGCGATTCTCTTTGTGCAACATCCCAGACAGTCCCTTCACCTTTTTTGAAGCGCTTACAGATAGCAACAAGTTCTTGGGATGAAAGGTTCAAGAAATTCGAATTCTGTAGAGCTCCAACTGGTACCAGATAATGATCAGATGCCGCTACAACAAATTTGAGAGGATTCGAAGCTGAAGCAGCCTTGGGAAAGACACAGTCATCTCCAGCCTTTCGGCATCGTCGGCAAACAGGCTTCTCCTCATCACACCTTCGTTTTCGTTTCCGACAGTTGAAGCAGCCTTCTCGGCTCCGGGAGCCACTCGGCATAGTGCATAGTGGGAGTCAAAGACAAGTTTGTAGTTGTTAGTTGATGTATTGAGGAGCTCTAGGTGGGGAACGGATATAGTCCCGATGCACCACGTGACGGATGAGATACTGAATGACAAGCATGGCTAGTTTAATGATAAGACTTATGGAGTACTTGGCTTTCATCTATCCGTTGTGCATGTCTGATTAACGCCAATGCAGGGGCCGATGGGCTCTAATCAAGGTAGAGGAGTCTTTTGTTTCCAGTTGAACCCATCAGCACGTTACTTGGCATTTGCAGTTGGCCTAAGTCTGAGCTTTTAGCGATTTACGACGTGGAAGAGGGCTGCAAATAAAAGCTAACAACGATACCAATGGTGATCGCAATCATGATCATGATTCTCAGCCTACTATGGGAGGAACCATGATAACTAATCCATGAGCTGTTAGGCTAATCGAGTCTACTTCAGTCTAATAACGTCAACCGGTGGATATGTCTTATCTATAGCCACTTACCCTGCAGATGAAGCTGTTGCGGAGACTAGATCTAAACATGCACCATGATAAAGTCTTTGTAAGTGTTCGAGATCTGATAACCGCCCTATACATACAACAAAATAATTTCTTACCTTGGAACTAGCAATACAGTTTATGTCTAGATCCCGAACTCCGATAGTGGAGGGTTAGCCCGCAGTGGGGTACTCGGAGTCATGCTCGGTCGAGATACGGAGCTGGCGTCGCCGACCAATTCTTCAACTTACACCAAATCTCTCAAGCACTACATTGAACGCTCTCCATAGCCTTCAACATGGCTTATGATCATGTCCTCACCCTGTCGTGCCCTGACAAGTCGGGCATCGTCTATGCTGTGACTGGCATCTTTGCCACCAACAAGCACAACATTCTCGACCTCCAACAATTCTCCGACCCCGTCTCGGAGCGCTTCTTCATGCGAGTTCATTTTGGTCCTACCGAGACCGAGTCCACCGAGCATCTCACCGAGGCTTTTGATAAGCTTGCCACTGAGTACAAGATGGACTATGATATCCGTCCTGTCGCCCGCAAGACACGGGTTCTTATCATGGTCTCCAAGATTGGTCACTGCCTCAACGATCTTCTCTTCCGCATGAAGACTGGCCAGTTGAGGATGGAGGTTCCTGTTATTGTGTCCAACCATTCCGAATACGCTGCCCTCGCCGAGAGCTACGGGATTGAGTTCCACCATCTGCCTGTTACAAAGGACACAAAGTCTCAGCAGGAATCGCAGGTTCTCGAGCTTGTCAAGAAGCATGGCATTGAGCTTATTGTTCTCGCTCGTTACATGCAGGTTCTCTCGCCTACTCTGTGCGAGGCCATGTCTGGACGTATCATCAACATTCACCACAGTTTCTTGCCCTCTTTCAAGGGTGCCAAGCCTTACCACCAGGCTTACGAGCGTGGTGTCAAGATTATCGGTGCTACCGCTCACTTTGTCACTGCTGATTTGGATGAGGGTCCTATTATTGAGCAGCGTGTTGCTCGTGTTGATCACAGCATGAACCCAAAGGAGTTGTCTGAGGAGGGATCTAATGTCGAGAGTCAAGTGCTTGCTGCTGCTGTGCGGTGGTATGCTGAGAGGAGGTTGTTCCTCAATGGTCACAAGACTGTTGTTTTCAACTAGATAGGCAAAAGTAATTGATGTTTGCTAGTATCTAATGCGCTGTATTCTGTGAATTCATGATACCCAAGGCCGATCACGGACCGAGTCTAAAGTGGTCGAATCATCTGACTAATCCCGAGCGTT